>JAVJIF010009948.1:0-112816 GCA_038442645.1 Agave tequilana | reverse complement strand
TGCACATTTTACTTCTTAACTTATGTGTATGCACCAAGCAGGCCTTATCCACTTTGAGCTCCATCTCTGAGGGAGATCTTCGTCGTGCTATAACATATTTGCAGGTGTGATCTCTTTATCTCTTAGAACAATAACGTCTTTTGAGGTCAAGTTGTATGGTGTATATTACCCGAGACCACCACCCACCCCCCCCCCCCCCCCCCCAAAAAAATAAAAAATAAAAAAATAAAATAATAATAATAATAATAATAATAATAATAATAATAAAATAAAAAAAACACCCACACACCCAATGCATGTAGTTACTTTTTCTTCTTTCATTTTTTGGATCTTTCTGCCCATGCGCTTGTAAAAACCAGTATTCCATGAGATCTGATGCAGAAATATCAAATGATTTTCTCGCATCTTTTCAGAGTGCTGCTCGTTTGTATGGGTCTTCCATCTCACCCAAGGATCTGATTAATGTCTCCGGGGTACGTACTTGACATCTATGTTCTTAAAACTTACTTTGTTTGGATTACATGTTCTTTTTTATGTAGCATGCTGGTTGTTAAATAATCTTTTCTGGGGCGTATAAACATTCCAAACCCAATTTTCTCAAATGGTTGCTGATGTATTGTTTTGTATTTTATATTTTTTTCCTACATCTTATTTCTTGATGTGAGGTTACATATACTCGTGAATGTAGCAATTAAGCTTGGAACTGGGTTAGGGCTACAAGCAGGCCAGATTGGCTTGGTTTGATGCTTTAAGCATATCCATAGTTATCCATACTGTTTAAGTACAAGTTCTGCGATATGTGCCTATCTAGTTAAATTTGTATCTAAATGGGTTGGGATGACCCATTTTTTCATCCATTGGTCTTCGATAGACTGGGCCTAGTCATAATACCTAAGCAAACCATTTTAGATAGGTCTAGATAAGAATACAGGTAACGAGGTGATAATATATATTGTTTTGATACCTTGTGGCTTTAGGCAGGTTTTCCATCTGGAGTGGCCATTCATAATCAAATATCAGGTCAGATAAAACAACCAATCAGAACCAATCAAAAAAGAAATTAACATCAAATTTTTATTCTATGTACTTGTATAAAAATTTTATCTCAATATATTATGTCATGGTTGTATTGGAATCTAATAGGAATGTTGATGGTCACGTTAACAAACATATGAACATACTAGAAATTTGCCCGTGTTGATGGAATAAACTTATTAACTGGAATGAGCTATGTAAAGATCACCAAGTTATAGCTGACAAAACAAGCTATAATGGAAGTGTATAATCATATTGCAAAATAAGTTATTCTATTATTATAATGCAGACTCATGAGGGTTGTCATGGACTCAATGTCACATATGCATGATGTTTCCCTTTTATGAATCATAACCATCCATATAAAAGCAATCATAAAAAGCTCACAATCTAACTATTCATCTATATTTTTTATTATAATATCTTACACATAAAAAGAAAAAGATTCAACAACCAAAAGATGAATGGACACAAACTATATCATGAAAATCGTATTTCAAACATTTCAAATATAAGGATTTCTTACACGTGCATCACACATGCCAAGAAGTCTAGTAAATGGGTAACGTAATTTACTAACTGTAATTCACATATATTTACTTTTTAGATTCGCAGTTTGGTTAGTTACATACCTCTGAGCAAATCATTTACATCTCAATGTAATTCAGATACACACAAGGTGTGGTTTACAGACATTTTTAAGTGCACAGATAAGAAAATAGGTTATTTACAAATGTGCCAAGTAGTCTGCTTTACGGATAAGTTTGTCCCGAGGGAGCATGGTTAGAATGTTTTGATCTCAAAAATAGAAATACAGTTCTAGCCCAATATTTAGTGAGTAAAAGAATTAAGAAGAAAATGTAGATCGTTGATACCTTTCACGTAGGCAAATATATGATCTTCAATTGAGTCATCTCTGCAAGGACCAAGAATAACCTGCCCCTCAGCTCTAGCACTGTATCTCCTGGTTTGTTTCTCTTCTTTTTCTCTGAAGCAGGTATCAAGGATTAAAAGTGTTCATAGGTTGCATTTTGCCTTTTGGGATTTTATGTAGCTGTAAGAGAGATTTTAATAGGTATAGAGTTGGAGTTCATTTTCTTATTTTATGGCAATTGGATCAGCATGGAAGAATGAAAATTGTTGCCTGAAATCAATCTCCCTTATGGTTTATGTAGAAATTATGAGCAGATAAAGTGTAATAAAATAAGATTGGATTTTTGGTAGTGGATGTGATGTGGTTGTAGATACCTATGGAGATATTTGATTTACCCCCATTGCAAAATTCCCCTTTCACATTTGAATGAATGCTGAGAGAACCTTATTTCTGGTAGTATTGATCGTATATCATCCACTGTTATATGGTGAATCAATTCTTGTTTGTATTGGTACTCGGTTAGATAGTCATCTTTCCAGCTATTTGATTGAGTACACATGCATGGAGATTGAGGGTTCTAGTAAGTAAGAGTTTGTTCGGTTTTAAATACCTTTTTTTGACCTTTATTTGTGTTAAGTTTGGAGAATAAAGGGCTTAACCCTAGATTGGGTTAGCCTACAGATGAAATAATACTGAAATTACAGGAATGCCCTTATACACTAATACTTACCCTCAAGGAGTATAATATCAATCATGCCCAACTTATTACAGAAATAGTAAAAGATCTTCTAGGCAAGGTTTTGGTAAAGATATCACCAATATGAGCTCTAGTGGTAACATAAGAAATGACGATCCTCTTGACGAATATCATATCCCGGATGAAGTGACAATCAACCTCATATTTTTAGATCTATCATGAAACACGAGATTGTTGCAATATACATCACTTCTTGATTATAATAATGCATCATCATAGACCAAGTACAAACAACCCCCATCTATTACGATGTGCCATAGCCTTGTACTCAGCTTCAACACTAGATCTCGCTACTTCTTACTACGATAAGTGACTAGATTGCTGCCAACAGATGTATGATACCCACCAATAAAACAATGATCAAGGGGCCCCAAGCTAGTCATCATCAGAGTAAACAACCACTAAGATGAGTAGAAAGCTCGTAGAACAAGCATTTACCAGGATCCATCTTTAGATACCACAAAAAATGACAAGTAACACTCCAATGAAGCTAATCTGGAGTCCACATGTACCTACACAACACATCTACAACAAATGCGATATAAAAGGGTCAAGTAGATAAGCTTTCTAATAAGCTTGCGGTACCGACCAAGATCATCCAGAGCATCTACCAAGTTCTGATCAAATCAAACTGCAGAATTTGTTGGAGTATCGATAGGCTTGGAACCCATCATACTAAATTCTGCCAAAGATCAATAAGATATTTTCTTTGTGACAGAGAGACTCTTAGGAGAGTGAGCCACTTCTATGCCAAGAAAATAGCAGAGTGCCTGCGAATCATCAACAACCACTATTATATCACCAACATAAACAACCACTATGATAAGACAAGTAGAAGACCAGTGTACAAAGATAAAATAATCTTAGACACTCCAACTTCAGACCACACTGTGCAACCACAGTACTGAATTTATCAAGCCAAGCTCTTGAATACTGCTTCAAATCATCGATAGTTTTTAGCATCGACACTCTCAAAGGATCCCCCTGAATCTCATAACTCAGTAGCTGAGTCATGTAGATTTCCTACTGTAGATCACCATGTAAGAAAGCATTCTTTATATCAAGTTGATACAATGACCACTGCTTGATCACTGCCACTAATAAAAGAATCCTCACAGAATGAAGATGAGCCACTGGAAAGAAAGTCTCAAAGTACTCAACTCTAAATGTCTGCATGTAGCCCTTGTGCTACGAGTCGGGATTTCAGTCTCTTTACCTATTCATTAGGAAGAAACTTTATCGTGTATATCCACTGACAACCAAAATATTTCCCAGTGGGCATAGTAGTTAACTCCCAAGTCTAATTCTGCTACAAGGTAGACATCTTCGCACAGCTTTTTTCCACCCATGATCTAGTAAAGCCTAATGATACAAAGTAGGAACTGTTTGTTGCAGTGGATAAGACAGAGGCAAAAACAATACCTGCAGTAGAGTTGAGAAAAGGAAAAAAAGCACAAAATATAGAATATTTATAGTACAAGATCGTGTACCTTTTTGAAGAGCTATGGAAGATCAGAATCAAGATCCCCAGCCGAAGTAGGTGGAGCTATAGTTATGGTTGTATGCTGCGTAGTTGACTTTGGATGATGTTCATAAACCTTCACGGATGGTGGACCTGCTATATATGAATCAATATGTACCAGTAGTGGAACAAGCAGAGGCACACAATCTGAAGAACTAGGAGAGGAAAAATGTAAAGTATTTTCAAAGAATGTCACATTTGCACAAGCCATATACTTCATAGTACCAAGGTTCCAATAACGATAACCTTTATGTGTACGGGAATAACCCAGAAACACACATTTATCTGCCTTAGAATCTAAAATTTATCATATTCTTTTTCTAATGCATGAACGAAACAAAGCAATAAAAAACCCTAGGCCTTAAATCAAATAATTGTTCATTCTTATAAAGAACAGAAAAAAGGGCTTTGATTGCTCAATATAGAGGAAGGAACACGATTAATAATATAACATGCAATTAAAAGTGCATCACATAAAGAAATACTTTGAAACATGCATATGGATCATAATTATTCGTGTAATGTCAAGCAAGTGGCGATTATTGTGCTCAACAACACCATTTTGTTGTGGTGTGTAAGCACAAGAAAGTTTTACCAAATGGTAAACAATAATCATTATCGGTAGTTTGCAAATACTCCAAAACATTATCAGAGTTTAATAGAACATCCAATTCATTCTCAATTTTGTTATAGAATAATTTAAACAGAATTTTAGATCGGCCTTTCATAAAAGGTAACTATTTCATTCGAGAAAAATCATCAATAAAAGTTACAATATAGGAGGAATTAGAGTTATTTGATATGTCTCGATCCCCTAATATTGTATGAATCGCCTCAAATTGAGAATTACATTTTTTATTTTTTCTCTAAAAACAAATGTAGACCTATGATGCTTGCATAACTGACATGATGTGCACTCCAACTTAGACACAAATTTAGTTGAAGAATACTACTTATTTATTGACGTATGAGATGCATGACCTAACTGATAGTAAACCTATGATGCAATAGTTGTAGTATTCACTGAAGAGTTATCCTTGAACCGAAGATAGTAGAGTTCATCATGCTCATACCCCTAACCAATCATTTTTTTATTTGAACGTCTTGAAAGACACGAAGGAGAAAAAATGACTTAATAGTTTATACAACTCACACATAACAAGTTAAAAGATATAAGATGAATATGGTGGACATTAGACAAAACAATAGATGGTGTGGGGGTGAATGTTGCCGGTGCCAGTGATAGACCTAGAGGTAACATAAAGAAATATAATTGAAGACACATCATAGGGTGGATCAAATGTAGAAAATAAGGAAAGATTTACCAGTCAAGTGAGTAGATACTCCAGAGGCAATGACCAAGGAAGAGGATGATGAACTGGCTAGACAATATATGCCTGGGCGTGCTAAGATAACTACATTTAAGGCCAAGAATGGAGGCATCTTCTACAGTTGAGTCATACTTAGCTTGACTATCAGTAGGAGTGGATCCGGCGGAGGTGTCTTGCACCAGATGAAGGAGACTAAAGACCGAACGATCCAGCGTCATTCAACAGATAGGCACATCGAGAAGATGAAGCTTATGTTGGTTTGCCATGAAACTATTAGTTCAATAAACAAGTTAATTCTTTTAACTAAATATTTGTCTATTGTGTACTGTGCATCATGTCAGGCAAGCATCATTAGTCTATATTTGTTTCTAGAGAAAATAAAAGAGTACTCGATTTGAGGTGATTCAAGCTGATATTTGGGGACATTTATGTGTCAAAACTAGTTTTAGTTACTCTTATTTTGTAACTTTTATTAATGATTTTTCTTGATTGACATGATTACATTTATGATAAACAGACATGAATTCTGTGTTTAATTGCTTCATTAAGAAATTGAGAATCAATTTGGATGTTCTATTAAAATCTTGCACGTTGATAATGCTTTGAATATTTGCAAACTGCCTTTAAGGACTATTATTTATCATTTGATTTTTTTTAATCAAACTTCTTGTGCTCACACACCACAACAAAATGGTGTTGTTGAGCACAAAAATAATCACTTACTCGACATTACACGAACAATTATGATTCATATGCATGGTTTGAAGTATTGGTGCACTTTTAACTGCATGTTATTTTATTCATCGTGTTCCTTCCTCTATATGAGTGATTAAACTCTTTTTTCTATAAGAATAAACAATTATTTGATTGTTGACCTAGGGTTTTTTGGTTCTCTTTGTTTCGATCATGTATTAGAGAAGGAACATGATAAATTAGATCCTAAAGCAGTTAAATGTATGTTTTGAGGCTGGTCCCGTGTACAGAAGGGTTATTATTGTTGGAACCTTATTACTACGAAATATATGGTTTGTACAGATGTGATATTCTTTGAAAATACTCCATATTTTCTCTCCTTTTTAGATCCTATGCTGCTAGTGCCTACTGATTATGATATAGCAGCTCCACCACCCTTGAAGGTTTATCAACATCGTCCAAAAAAACTAATTATACAATTCATAACCATTCCTGCTCTACTGATGTAATACATGATGGAAAGAAGAAAGAAGGAAGTTTAGGGTTTTGAGATAAGATAAGTTTTAGTTTCAACTCCAAGGAGATTGCTCTCACATTCAGCACATCACCATGCAGAGATTCAATCACAAAGCAAAACTTGCAATACAAAATAATTTTTTTAAATCAACTGAACTGAATAAAAGACTACAGGTTCTGGCTTATATAGGCCCAATACAAAAAAAATTCCCACATATTCAATATGGGACTAAAGCAAAATAACATAGCATACTAAAACTAGCCTAAAATAAAAAGAAAAGCCTAAATACAAATACAGAGCTAGTGATTCCCATCAATTCTCTCTGGCTTCGAAAAATTCGCTATTGGTGAATGGTGACGACATATATGATGAAATCGAACCGGGAAGGAGTGCACAAACTCATCAATAACGGGTTTCCTCGGCAGTGGTAGCTGCGATGGACGAACTGAAAATCGCTATGACATCATGGAAGTGCGATAACGAGTCAGGTCCTCGACGCGGAACACCGGCTGATCCTAAAATCATTAGGAATATTGAGCTCGTAGGCGTTGGAACCAAACTTCTTCAAGCCGTGTATGAACCACTGCATCGAGAATGGAGCTTTCTCAAAGTTCCTAGTGGGAACCTCTTTTGGTGCACTCTAAACAGTACCTTGTTACCTATTGCGATGTCCTGCAACTGTTTGTGATACTCTGCAACAGACTGATATTTATAATTGCTAATTGTCTTTTGCTTGTGTTACAACTTATGTGTTAGTTTAAATAGATAATAAGGTATTAGTTGGTTTTCATTACCCATAACTCAATACCCGTTTGTAATCTATATATTAAGATGAGATCTCTCCAAGTAAAATAAGACTTTTAGGGTTTTGTTTCTTAACATGGTATCAGTGCAACCAAAACTCTAGCCATCATTTTCTCTAACTTATCACCAAAACCCTATCTTCATCATCTTCTCCTCTTCATCATCTTCTGTCGCACCCCCCCAACTGTTGCTGCACCTTACCTTTTCTCCTGCAAGATTTTGCTGTTGCACCAAATCCAACCAGAGCTGCCCTGCCGCACCATCCCTCCCTCTCTACACAAATCTGCATTCGTCACTCTTCTACTTGCCACACCCTTTGTCGAAAGTCTAGATCTATTCTGGATGTTCTGAATTTGTATTTTAAAGATGCTCTGGATCAGTTTTTGATATGTTCTTGTTCTGTTCTGATCTATTTTTTTTGGAACATGACTATCTTTGAGCCTTTCTGGCTATCTCTGAGTCTTCATAGACTCCGTTAGCCTTTCTGGCTATCTTTGATTCTTTATAGACTCTGTTAAGCCGTTCTAGGCTATCACTGAGCCTTCACAGACTCTGTTAAGCCGACTCTATAAGCCTTCTAGGCTATCTTTAACTCTTCATAGACTCTGTTAAGCCTTTCTAGGCCATAATTGAGTCTTCATATCTGAGACTTCATAGACTCTGCCACGCCTTTTAGGCTATTTTTTTTAAAAGACTCCTGCTTCATGGTTATGATCTGCTCTAGCTTGTCTCTATGCTTACTCTGATCTAATCTGATTTACTATGGCTTCTAATCTGATCTACTCTGTCTTTCAGCAAATAATCTGATTTGCTTTCGACTACTACAGTCTGCTTCTGTTATTTATCCTTGATTGGTTGCGATGCTGAGTGATATGAGTTCTTCCTCTAATGGGATCTCATCATTGATAGTTGAGACTTTTGTACCTAAGATGATGTTGAAAACTACGGTTAAGTTGAATGATTCTAACTACTTGTTATGGGTCGAAGCGTTCTGTAAATTCATTAGTGCTCAGAACAAACTGGCTCATCTACTACAGTCTCCACCGGCTGATACAGATCCCACTTATGGGACCTGACTTACTGGAGACTGTTATGACTTGGCTCCTCAACAATTTGGGAGAAGATTAGTGGCAGTGTCATGTTCCTACCTACTGCCAAGGAGATGCGGGATACCCTGAAGGTAATGTATGGCAATAAGAGGAATCATTCGAGGGTCTTTGAAATATATAGGCGCTTGTTCGAACTAAAACAGAGAGATAAGTTTGTGGTCGAGTTTTATGGAGAACTCAAGAGTCGGTTGATGAGTTGGAGATGCATTAACCTGCTGTAACTGATGCAACGACACTGAGAGGGTATCTTCAAGATCTCGCAGTGTCGAAATTTCTGTTTGGTATGAGTCCTATACTCAGGTCCCAGCTGCGTGGTCAAATACTAGGAGGAGATAGTATTTTCACGTTGACTGCCACTTTCTCAGAGTCTTGCGTGTTTTTACTGGCGTTGATGTATCCTCTGCATCATCTATTGATCAGTCTGCCATGTACTCTGGACGTGGCAGATGTCGTGGTCGCGGATGCGACTTTAGTGGAGGACGTGGTTCATTTGGCATTGGACCAAGGTTCTAAATATCGGATATCGGGATCGTATCGGATAGGGGTTTTTCATATCAGATTTTAGATATCGGGGAAGATTTCGGGGATACGCGCGCATCTCGGGCGTTCATATCAGACACTATATATAATGAAATATTATAACTAAAAGTTAGTTTAGAGCCATAGAGATCATCTACCTAATAAAAATGATGTAATATGCTTGCAAAGACAATAAAAAACAATGTACATTTGCCTGCAGTCATACAATAAATAAGTTATTTCATATCGGGTAATATATCGGGCGATTTATCGGCCGATATTTCAAATATCGGCCATTTTTTTATTGCAAACAATGTGGCGAACGATTTTTTCCATATCGTATCGGCAGCAGGCAAAAAAGGAGATATCGAACGATATCTCGGCCGACTCGGCCTATATTTAAAACATGGCAATGGACAATTTTTTCTGGTGGACGACTGAATGCGTCTAAAAGGGACTGAGGCATTGTATGCACTGTGGTCGGAATAACCATATATCTGAAAAGTACTGGACGAAGTTTGGTCGACCCGAGTGGGCACAACTAGCTGATTCTGAGCCTCATGCCCCATGTGATACTCCTCAGACTCCATTTACTATTCATGATTCATTTGATTTTTCCACTGTTATACTATCACATGAGAAATATGATTGACTATATCAGCTAGAGATCTCTCAGAACGGTCATTCAGCAATTCATGCATCCTCTTCAGGTATACATGCCTATACTGCCTCTCCTCTAAAGCTCTGAATTTTAGACTCAGGAACCTCATCCCATATGACAGAAAAATTTGTCACTAAATCTGTCAAATACCTATCCTTCTGTTAAAATTGCTAATGGTTCCCATTCTCCTGCATTGGGAAATGGGGTTGTTCACGCTACTCCATCCTTAACACTTACTGATATTCTATTTGTTCCAAAATTTCCATTTAGGCTCTTATCTATCAGTCAATTTACAAAGTATAATCACTGCAAAATTACTTTTTTCCCTTCTCATTGTGTCTTTCAGGACCTGTCTACTGGGAGGAGGATTGGTTGGGCGTGAACGAGGAGGCATGTACTATTTGGATGACAGAGTGATCCCTACTGGTTTGGTTGCAGATCAGTCTGATCCCGTTTTATTCTGGCCCTGACGCTTGGTCATCTTTCGGTGCAAAAGCTTGGATCTGTCATTCCTTTTGCGTCTTCTATTTCTTCTTTAGGATGTAATTTTTGAGAGTTAGGTAGCATCATCGTGCTACCTCTCTTAGTCGAGTCACTAGTTGTAGTAGATCTCCTTTTGAGTTAGTCCACTCCGATGTTGGGGTCCCAGTCGTGTCCCTTCACTTAAGGGTTTTAAATATTTTCTCCTATTTGTTGATGTCTTCTTTCACATGACTTGATTGTATTTACTAAAAGAGAGGTCAGAAGTTTCTAATGTTATTGAATTGTTCTTCAATGAAATAAAAAATCAGTTTTTTTTACTTCAGTTCATGTGCTTCGGACTGATAATGCTTTGGAGAATGTTAAAAATGATGTGTCTATCTTCTGTTAAAAAATGGAATTATTCACCAGACATCCTGCTCTTATACATCCCAAAAATATGGAATTGTTGGACGCAAACATAGGGATATTCTGGATGTTGTTAGGACTATAATGTTTCATATACATGTTATCAAGTATTTTTGCTATGACGTCGTGTTAAGTGTTTGTTATCTAATTAATAGGATGTCGCTTGTTATCTAATTAATAGGATGTCCTCATCTGTCCTTGGTGGAAAAATTCCATTCTCTTGTCTCCATCCTCACAAAAAGTGTATTCTCCATGCCTCCACGGTGTGTTAGCTATACTTGTTTTGTACATGACTTATCTCTTGGATTAGACAAACTGTCTCCTATATCTATCAAATGTTTCTTTGTTGGAAATTCTTGAACTCAAAAAGGATACAGGTGTTACAATCCCCCTCCAAAAAATATTTTATGTCTGCCGATGTTACATTTTTTGAGTCGATTCCATATTTCTCTCCATCTGTTTCTGGTTCCGCATTTGCGTCTGTTCCTCATCCACTGTCTGTGCCTTTTCATGCACTTGCTTCTCTTAATTCTTTGCCAGTGCCACTTGAAGACACTTCACAGCCAAATGCATCAACACCAATACAAGTGTCAGTTAAGGATTTCTGAATCGTATACACTCATCGCCAAAAAGTACCTGCCTCTGAATCAGTTCCGGTCAACCCCTCTGCGGTAGATGGTCCTTTTCAACCATCATCACTTCCTTCTGATCTTGATATTCTCATTACCCTTCGAAAAGGTTAACGATCTTGCAGTGATCATCCTATTTCAAATCTTATTTCCTATGATCTTCTTAACCCGCAGTTTCGTCAATTTGCTCTAACCTTGTCTTATGAGTTTATACCCAAGTCTTGTGAGGAAGATTTATTGGTGCCTGCCTGGAAGTAGGCCATGAATGAGGAGATGGATGTCCTTATTTCTCGATGAACTTGGGAGTTAGTGTCGGCACCCATAGATGTCATTGTAGGATGTCGCTGGGTTTATACTTTGAAGTATCACCCAGATGGATCAGTGAATCGCTATAAGGCAAGATTCGTAGCGAAAGGTTATACTCAAACGTATGACATAAATTATTTTGAAACATTCTCTCCCGTTGCCGACTCTATTAGGATCATATTCTCTATTGCTGTTAACTTGTCGTGGCGCATGTGCTAGCTGGATGTCAAGAATGCCTTCTTATATGGTGATTCCAGGAGGAAGTGATATGGAGCAACCTCCAGGTTATGTTGCTCAGGGGGAGAATAAGGTTTGTCGTCTCAAAAAGGCTATATATGGTCTCAAGCAGAGTCCACGAGCGTGGTTTGAGAAGTTCAGCATTACTATCTCTGGCATTAGTTTTCACTAATGTCACTCAGATCACTCTGTCTTTGTTCGGCGCACAAAGTTTGGTATTGTAGTTCTGGTGGTGTATGTTGATGACATTTTGCTAGCTGGCAGTGATCCTGGAGGACTATTGGAAACAAAAGAGAAGCGTCATTTTGTGACCAAGAACATGACGAGGCCTAGATACTTTCTAGAAATTGAAAATTGCGCATAAAAACATAGTATACTTCTTTATCAACGAAAGTATGCTCTGAATGTTCTGGAGGAAATATGACTTTTAGGGTGCAAGCCTGCTAGCACTCCAATGGAAACTAATGTGGACTTGTGATTTGATTGTTGTCACCACTTGATGATCCGAGAAGGCATAAGAGATTGATTGAGAAGTTGATTTATCTGACGGTCACTAAACCAAATATAGCATTCGCTGTTGGTGTACTAAGTAGGTTCATGCATGAACGTAGAAAGGCTCATTGGTCAACTATACTAAAATTTTTGGCCTATATCAAGAGTTGTCTAGGAAAAGGCCTGGTGTATAAGAAGTTTGGACATATATTTATCTCTGGATACTCTGATTCAGGATATGCTGGTGACAGAGGAGATAGGAAATCTACCACTCGGATTATATCTCTGCTAGAGAAAATCTTGTGACTTGGAGGAGGAAGAAGCAAGATGTTGCTCAAGTGCAGAAGCTGAGTATAGAGCTATGGTTCACACTGCGTGTGAGATGGTTTGACTAAAAAAATCTACTGATGGAGCTTGGTTGTAGACAACGTAAACCCATGCCTATGCATGGCGATAACCAGTCTGCTATCTACATTGTCCAGAATTCTGTATTCTATGAGAGGACCAAGCATATTGAGGTTGACTGTCATTTTGTTAGAAATGCTTGGACCAAGAAGGCGGTTGCGTTTTAGTTCACACCTTCGATGCATCTAGCGGACCTTCTAACTAAAGCTGCCTCACCTTAGGTGTTTTCTAATTTATGTAACAAGCTGGATATGTTAGATATTTATGCTTTAAATAGATAATAAGGTAATTGAGTTATTGTGTTTACATTACTCATAATCTAATACTCGTTTGTAATCTCTATATATTGAGATGGGATCTCTCCAAGTAAAATAAGACTTTAGGGTTTTATTTCTTAACATCATGCAAATATGGTGCAGATGACTCAACTGTGACAATAAGTGAGATACCTAGGGGAAAGAGAGAATGTCGGAGGAATTCTTAGACCTAAGAGTAGACCCATTAATGAGACTCAGAAGAAAAGTTAGAGTTATTCACTAAGTAACATAGTGTCTCACTGTCTTTGGCGTTGACTGTTCTCTCCTTGTTATCTCCTACATTCGACTTGGGTTTAGCATGTTTCAACACTATTTTCTTTCTGTTAATTTGAACTCATAAGTATTAGACCTACCCAGACTGATCACATCCAAGTCATACAACCAAGGCCTACGTAATAAAATGTGTGCAGTGTCTATGTCTAGGACATCACAACAAACACGATCCTCGTAGCTAGACACGTGGATAGGGACTTAACAACGCTGTGTAATAGATTGAGCAGTCTATCAACCCAGTTCACGTTGTATGGATGGGGATGTGGTTCAGCTTTGAGACCCATCTTCTCAAGAGCTGTCTTGGTAATGATGTTCACACAACTCTCCCCATCTGTCATCAATTTATAGTTTTCCCCTTATGTGCAATGTAGGTGTAGAACACGCTAGACCTACGCCAAATTTTGTTACCAACAGCTGTGTGTGGACACCTAATAATATCTAACTGGATGCTAGCAACGCAACCCTAACATCATCAATCAGAACCAGTCGCATTACCAGTTGCTTCATGAACGACTGTTTCGATTTTCATCATCGATTTCCTTGATTAGGAGGTTCCTAGAGGGACACTGTGCAACAACATGATCATAGCCTTAATACTTAAAATATTGACTACCTTTGGCACTCCTAGAAGATTTGTCTATTATAGATTTGCCTTTAGGGTTTCTAGTTGTGTGAGTATTTGAGCTAGATTGCTCCCTGGTTTTAGGAATGACCCTGCGTTCTGTAGAAAACCTAAGAGAGGTTTCTATATCTTGAGCTAGCTGGCTTGCTCGCTCAAGTGTCTCTATCTTATGAGAATGGATGAACAGTGCTCGTTGGATGTCTGATCTCAACTCAGAACGCTACCTAGAAATCACTTAGTAGAAATCCTCTTGCACCTTACAACGTAAGGTTAGGTCATCAAATTATGTTGTGTACTCCTGAACTGACCTGCTACCCTGACAAAGGCTTTGCAGTTTATCTGGTAGGTGATGTATATAGGAGTCGGGAATGTATTCTCCTTAAGCTTTTGTTTCATTTCCTCCCAAGACTATGGAAGTCCCACACCTAATTACTCTCTCTACTGAGGTCTACTAAATTCTAGCTGACCCTGACAGTCCTATCCTAGCAAACTGAACTCTACCGTCTTCTATGAACCTATACCAATCAAAGTAGTAATCCAAGTCTGCTATCCAATCTTTAGGTCAATGATACTGTTAAATGTTGGAGGATCTATCTTAATCCTTCTGATTATGTCATCTTCTCCATCCTTACGCCTATCGGTGTTTTTCACTCTCCTATCTCGGGTATCATCTCTTGAGTTCTCTCTTATGTTCTTGTTCTATAACCCTTCAACTCTAAGTTTCAAATCTTGAAGCTCCCTAAGGATTAGGTCAAGTTTGGACTCCATATCTAGATGATCAGGGGAATATGTTCGACTATGAAGAATCTTGCACTATGTAATGCACACAATCACACGGATGCAAGATAGTTTTTTAAGTTTTACTAGATGCATGCACTATATGATCAATCGAAAAATTTCCTAATGGTCTTCCTAAAATGAATTATGTAAAATGATTCTTAGAAGTGAAATTGTAAGCAAACAACAACTGGACAATTATCAATAGTAACTACAACTAACAATCACCACAAATATCACAGTGGGTATGCAAGGATATTGCATATATGAGAGGTGAGGTTAGAAAGTACCTAAAGGCGCTTGAAAAAGCACCGATACCGAGTAGTTACTCCAAATAAGGGCCTGTAGAAGTTGGTTTTGTTGCCCATAAGCTACAAAATTCTTCCAGTATATCCGAGAGCCAGCTACAGATCCAACGTTTCAGACGGAACTCGAATCAAACTCTGAAAGGGCTTGAAACGGGCTTTGAAACGTCGTTGTGCAGCTGCTGTGAACAGTAGTGGCTTAGGCGAGCTGCTAATGTCAGTAGGTAGCTTGAGGTCGGCTTGGCGGCTCGACTAGACGGATTCCTGGCGGCTCAACGTAAGCCGATGACATCAGCGTGTGAGCCACTGCTAAAAGTTGCTGACGTCAGCAGCGGCTTGGCGGCTGGCCTCGCGGGTCGGGTCGAGCAGAATGGGTCGGATCGTTCACGGGTTTGACCACTTAAACCCGAAACGAGTTGAATTTAGGTTGACAAATTTAAAACCGTTTCCTTTTCTTCTCTACCTGACACCCTAGGGCTTCTCAGGTTTGTTAGTGGCGGCGTGACGAGAACCTGGTGGCGAGGTGCAGCGGCGGTTGCTCCTGTTGTTGACGACGATGGAGTGGTGACGGCCAGGAAGGTCCGGCGAGAGCTTGGTGACGACGGAGGAGGATCGACGAGTCTTTGGTGACGTCGGGGAGGTCAGAGGAGGATCGGAAGGAATCCGGCGTGGTCATGTGACGACGACGAGGCCCTCGCGGTGAAGATGAAGTCGGTGGAGCAAAGGAAACAATGAGTTGTCCATTGATGACATTGCAACGATGGCTTGATCTTGTTGGCGTCGAGATCTAAGGAGAATGACGAGGCCTCAACGATGTGGAGGCAACGACGAGGGCGAGGACTCGTTTAATGAGCACGATGAGGTTGATGGTGGTGATGACAATGGTTGCAGTTGGACAGGAGATGGAGGGAAGGAGATGAACAGGAAATTGTTCGTTTTTTTTAATTTTCCTTTCTTTTTTCTCTTTTCCTTTTCTTTTTTTTCTTTTTCTTTTTGCAAATAAAGAAGAGGAGAAAGAGGGAAGAGATGGATCTAGGGTTTTAGAAATTTGTGGAGACTAGGATTTTTTGTGGGGGAGATTTACTGGAGGAAGAAAATATGAGGATTTTAGATCTGATACCAAACTGATGTTACATGGGAAGGGAAAGAAGGAAGGAAATTTAGGGTTTTGAGATAAGTTTTGTCTTCAGCACCAAAGAGATCGCTCTCCTACTCAGCACATTGCCATGCAGAGATTCAATCACAAAGCAAAACTTGTAATGCAAAAAAATAGTTTTTAAATCAACTATACTAAATAAAAGACTACAGGTCCTGGCCTTATATAGGCCCAATACAAAAGAAGTTTTCCCACATATCTAATATGGGACTAAAGCAAAATAACATAGCATACTAAGCCTGGCCTAAAATAAAGAGAAAAGCCTAAATATAAATAAAGAACTAGTGACATCATCTACCTACTTCGACTATGGATCATGATTCTGATCTTCCCATAGAGGGTTGCCATTAGTGGAGGGGTCGGGGAGTGTTGCTGGTGATGGAGTGATAGGGGAGGATTGCGATGGAGTGGTCGGGGAGAGTTGACAATGGTGTAGGAGTGGTCGGGGATGGGTGGCAGTGATGTAGGGTGTAGGCATGGGTTAGGGATGTACGTGAAGAGATTGCAAGGATGGAGGAGGTGGCAGTGATGTAAATGAAGATGAAGATCAGGCTGGATATGGTTGGTGATGAAGATGAAGGAGATAGATCTCACAATGTCTAAAGACATTGCTTTGATATGATGTTAGGTTTGGAGAATATACGACTCAGCCCTAGCTTGATATTAGCCTCTCTTTATATAGATGAAATAATACTAAAATTACAATGATACCCTTGCACACTAATAAAATTTCTTCTCATGCTCCCTCTTCTCTACCTAGGATATGCAGCTAAATGAAACAAGTGAAATGCCTAATTATCATTATTGTCTTTCTTCTAATTCATTTTTATTAGAACTTGATAAAATAAAAAAGGCACAAGAAAGAAAATATCATATCATTCAGTGAGTGCACCATAGATTTCTCCCTCGAAGCAAACCAAGTGCACACACACTGCCAAAGTTTGTAAGAGGAGAAATTGAAATCAAAGCTCAACTCCTCAACCAAATTAGAGGCAAAGGAACAAAAGAGGACCAAAGAAGTACAAGCACAAACTCTTTTCCAAAATTTCTTCGTGGGTTTCTTGCCAACCATGTCCCCTGTTGCATGTTCCATGAGAGTATAGTCAAACTTGGATGAAACCGACAATAGTTAGGGGAGAGCGAAAGGGCTCCTACCAAACACAACTAAAAACTGTAAAATGATACTGCCCGTTCTTAGATGCTTATATAATTACCTTGAAGGGACAAGGGTTATTGGTGTTTGGATGCAATAGAACTTGAATTTGTCGCCACGGTCAAAACCATGTGTGGTCTACTGGACCAAAGTGTTTGGGCGTGACAAGATCCGAAATTGGTCTCCATGCTTGAACCTGGCATATTATGAAAAGGTGAAATTACTTCAATTCATTTGCAGGTATGCATTTGTGATTGAATCATATCATAAGGATGTGCTTTAAGGTAATTATTTGGGATAACGATAGTAAATGCAGAAAGAAGGGCCTACCTCTCCCCTTTCCACCCCATCCCTCCCCCCCCAAAAAAAAAAAAAATAATAATAATAATAATAAGACCCTACCATCACCGCCACCAAATTTATCTAATATTATATTTGGGCTCAAATTAGAAGAAGACAATATTCTCTGTTGCCCGTACAACAACAACTAAGCCATTTGTCTCAAGTATTTGGGGTAGGCTACATGAACCAAAAGAGAATTACACCGGATCGGGCACATGGATCAACTTTTTTCACTCATTCCTATCAAGCAAATATGCCTTCGTTAAGACCTTTAGCCTTTATATCTTGTCGTATCACCTTCATCCATGTTTTCTTCGGTCTCCCTTGCGCTCTTTTAACTTGCCTTAATTTGATACGCTCTACTCGCTGGACTGGCGCATCTGTAGGTCTACGTCATCATCAAAGCATCGTAGGCGGTTTTCTCTAATCTTCTCTTCTATAGGGGCTACGCCTATCTTAGTATGAATATTTTTATTTTTCACTTATCTCTCCTCATGTTACCATACATCCAACGAAGCATGCACATCTCCGCTACACTCTTCTTCTGGGCATGATATCTCTTTATAGCCCAATATTCTGTGCCATATAACAAAGTTGGTCTAATAGCAGTCCGATAAAACTTTCCCTTCAGCCATAACGGATTGTTACGGTCGCATAAAACTCTTGTTGCACTCCTCCATTTTAACCAGCCGGCTTGGATCCTATGATTGACATCACTATTAATCTCCCAATTCTTTTGGATAATAGAACCCAAGTACTTAAAATGACTGCTCATCGGTATTCCTTGTCTGTCTAGTGTCACAATACTGTTTACTGAATTTGCACTCTATATACTCTTTTTTGGCCCTACTTAATCTAAAACCTCGAGATTCTAGAGTTTGCCTCCATCGTTCCAATTTGGCATTTACCTACCCTAGCTCTCGTCTCATCGACTAGAACAATATTATCAGCAAATAGCATACACCACGGTATTTCATCCTGAATAGCTCTAGTAAGCTCATCCCTCACTATAACAAATAAGAATGGACTTAATGCAGATCATTGATGCAATCCAATTATGATAGAAAAATCATTCGTTATGCCTCCACAAGTTCTGACATTTGCGCTACTCCATCGTATATGTTCTCTGTTGCCCTTATCTCCTAAAAAATTAAAGAAATAACAGACTTGTTTGCAAAGGTGAAATTTCTTCAATTCATTTGCGGGTATGCATTTGTGATTGAATTATATCACAAGGACGTGCTTTAAAGGTAATTTTATGGGTAACGAGAGTAAATGCAGAAAGAAAAGTCTGACCTACCTCTCCCCTTTCCACCCCATCCCCCCCCAAAAAAAAAATAAAATAAAATAAAAAATAATAATAAGACCATACCATCACCGCCACCAAATTTATCTAATATTATATTTGTGTTCAAATTAGAAGGAAGACAGTATTCTCTGTTGCCCCTGTCTCCTAAAAAGTTAGAGAAATGACAGACTTGTTTTGCAAATTTGCATCTAATCATGTCTTGACTCTTTCTATATCCACATTTCCTCTAAAGGTGCATTTGCACATGATAAGATCCTACGGAAATAATAAAGATCCTTACAATTATAATGCAAAGTTTTGGTTTGTCTTTAATTTGACATTGATTTGGTGAAAAGGCGGCATCACAAACATTTTTATGTTTCTTTTTTTCTTGTTTACCTTGAATATGTCAAAGTTGCACACTAATAATAAAAAACTTTGCTTGCACTTATTCCAAAGTTTTAGCTTTTAAAAAATAAGACACAACTGTAGAAGTTCAAAGTCTTATACACCTTCGTCTTAGTCCATATGCCAAAACATCTAGTAAGAATTATTAGAAGAAAAACCTAGTTCTACTATAATCCTTGTATCAAAGGATTAGTGTGTGGGACCTTCTTCCTCCCATTCATTAGGGGACTAGTGATTTCCTTGCAAGATCGACCATGTTATCCTAAAGTAGTACCAAAGCAGTGCAATCACACTAGTATAATTAGCAGTACTTGATGAAAAACACCTACTTTCGATGAACCCAAATGGTAAATATCAATTCTTGGACATTGAGTTCTTCGTGTCTATGAAATATAGGCGTAAAGTAAAACTAGTTACTAAATGAAATGAACAAGTCTTAACTGGAAAATGGAACTAGCTAATACTTAATCCTTAGTTAATTACTCACAAAAATATGTTATCTAAATTAAATCAACTTAAAATAATTGCTTTTTCAAAGAGGGAAAAAATTGGCTTAAACTTTTCAAAAGTTTACAATATACTATTACTAATATTTTGCAAGGTGAATAGTTTTTTCCCGTCAATTATTTTTATACGTTTGTTGACTTGTTCTAGATCAATCAAATTAGAAGGAAGAGATTTATATGTTTGTTGACTTCCCACAGATGGTTTGGTCATGATCGCCTTTGATGGTTTGGTCATGTGTGACGTAGACCTACAGATGTAGTATCAAGATTGCCATAGCAACACAAGTGCAGCACATGACCAAACCATGTGTATCTGATTCATTTTGTGGGGGCAACCTAATTACGAGATATTATTGCTGGTGAAGATTAGGACTTTTATTGTTTTATTTATATTTGAGATAGACTTGTGTCCTTCCAAAAGGATTTGAACCCGAATCCTTCCAACTCAAATACAACTCTCTGACATTCGAATACAAGATCCACTCCGTTGAAGTTGATCTATATTATTTCATAAAATCAAATGTTTTGAATATTTTTGCCAGTTCATCAAACGGCGCAAAATGAACGGTAGAAAGTAGTGAGTTGGTTAGATCTATGTTTTTAGACATACAAATTTTCCATCCGGCCATTTGATTATGATCTAAACATTTAAAACCCACTACAAACCAATTTTTGTTTGGTTCCAAATGTTCTACACCGTTAACCGTTAAGCTAACCAACTCACTATCTAGGCCGTCCGTTTTTCTCCTACTTGATGCATGGGCAAAAAGTATTCAAAACACTTGATTTTTGGTTTATAGATATTTGAAATAATATATATCAACTTCAACGGAGTGGATCTTATTTTCAAATGTCGGATGTTGGTATTTGAGTGAGAAGGATTCGGGCTCGAATCCTTTTGGAAGGACACAAGTCTACCTATCTATCTATATGTATGTGTATAGAGAGAGATAGACTTGTGTAGTTTCGGAAGGATTCGAGTCGAAATCCTTCCCACTCAAATATCAACATCCGACATTCAAATATAAAATTCACTTTGTTAAAGTTGATCTATATTATTTAAAGTAACTAAAAATCAAGTTTCAAGTGTTTCGAATACTTTTTGCCCATCCATCAAGTGACACAAAATGGACGACTGAAAGTAGTGAGTTTGTTAGATCTATGTCTTTAGACATACATATTCTCGATCCAGCCATTTGATCATGATCTAAACACTTAAAACCCTTATAAACCAATTTTTTGTTAGGTTTTAAATGTTCTACACTGTTAAACTAATCAACTCACTATTTAGACTATTCGTTTTTTCCTACTTGATGCATGTGCAAAAAGTATTTAAAATACTTGATTTTTGGTTTATAAATACTTGAAAGAATATAGATTAACTTCAACAGAATGGATCTTGTATTCGGACGATGTATGGTTGTATTTGAGTGTGAAGGATTCGGGCTCGAATCCTTCCGGAACTACACAAGTCCATCCTATCAATATGTGTGTGTGTGTGTATTGTTGGACTGAGTTGATTGCACAATTTCAAATATTCGGCCGATTCTGATATATATTGGAAAATATCGTATTAGGTTTTGAGGTACCCAGTACGATATTATCATTGTGACATAGGTCGATATCAAAGCTAATATTGCTGATATGACTGATATTGCTCACATTAATAGCCAATATTGACGATATTGATACTAAAACTCGTTGGTCGCTACCGATAGCCATACCAAGATTTTAAACCATGGTTGGGTGGTTTTGATGCATTGGCATGGATATCACTGAACGAGCTTGTAATTGTTGATTCTTTTAAAACGATGTCCAATGTTGATCGCACATTGGAAGAGTCACTGGAGTTCCCAACTTTAACTGAAGAACGATGCCTTGCACAACAAGATCCTTAATCCCGCTCATTGAAGGCAGAGCTGGTGGCAATAGAGATAGTCTTGTCATGACACATCTTGAATCGCCCCTTATAGCTAGATTAGCATTAAAAAATGTCTTATGAATTGGTCTGATTGGTGAATGGATGGCGAGGAATTTTGATTGGGCCGTTCAGGCTCTCTTGATTGATGTGATTGGAGGTGCGTGAATGCAGTCTGAAACCGTCTTTTGCTGAAGTAGTAGAAGAGCTTGTCCGTGTTCCAGCTTCACGTCAATCTTCTCAATGGAGCTGCAAGTAGACATTTCATGACCAATGATTCTGCAAATGGAGCATGGACTTGTCAAACTTCTCCATCTCTCGCGATGGTGCAGTGAAGAGGATCACCATAGATGGGAAGCAGGAGTTGTGTTTTAGTTGTTTTGAAACATCAATGTTGACGCAAATTCATACGTATTTATCCACTTATTGACTTATTGGAAATAGGATGTACGTGCCCGAGACCAGAGCATATGCGTAAGATGATTTCTTATTGAGCATGTCAAATGGAACCCTATGCATACGCGTCTAGAATTCTGCTTTCTTGAAGTCATACATAGCTTGACGGGAAAGTCCTTTGGCTTACAATTTCAAGCGGTATGACATTGTTATCAAACAGTTATGAGCCACCTCCATATACTATGTCTGCTTCCACTTTAGATGGGAATCAAGCCATAAGAAAGACGGGGAAAAAAATAATCCTCACAAGCTGCCACACTCTAATAATCTTTGAGACAGTGGCTAGTCCCTCTGTGAGTTTGTTTTCTTTTTTTGATTTGGCAGATGGCGATGTATTTGAAGGACATGATGATACAGAAGATGCAGCCTTAGGAAGATTGATTTTCAGTAAGAATCTGTGTGAGATTGATTTTCAGTAAGATCCGTGTGGGGTTTGATGGGCTGTTCTCATCTAGATGGGCAGATCTTGGCAATGAGATCTTCAGCTGACATCATGAAAGAGGGTAAGGAGGGGATATGGGAAGTGAGGATCAAGAGATTTGGGCAACAAGTATAACTTGTGCTTAGGCAAGGGATGATGAGGTGAAGTTTAAGAAGGGAAGGGAGTAGAAGGGAGGAGGAATTGAGGGATGGATCTCGGGGAGATTCTTGTGAACCCATGCATCACGAGAAAGGAACAATTGCTTTTTGAGTATTTATGTATGAAGAATCTTGTTTACTTTGACTGAATTTTACTATGGGCGTGTTTGTTTCGCCGCAAAACGCCGCAAATCGCAAGTCGTACAACTTCTTTTCCATTTTCCGTTGTTTGTTTCGCTGAAAAACAAGTTGCAAAATGTAACTCTTCTTTCCCACTTGCAGTTGCTACAGTAAATTTGTGGTCATATAAATCTCACTTTTACACTCATATTTTCTCACTTGCAGTTGCTACAGTTAATTTTGTGGTCATGTAACTCTCACTTGTAGTACACTTACAGTTCAAAATAGTTACTTGATAATCAATATATAATTTAATATTATTAAATATTTAATATTTTAGTGTTCAATTTCTTATTTAATTACTTAATTATTTTATATTTTAATCTTTAATTTTTTTATTGTTTTTAATATTGTTTTAATATTTAATATTTTACTATTTTAATTTAATATTTTTATTTAATATTTTATTTAATACTTTATTATTTTATTAATACTTATTCCATTTTTTATTATTTTATTTAGAGTTAATATTTTATTAATATAACAATATTATACTTTAATATAAAATTACTATATATTTAATTATTATTTTTAATATAAAAATTACTTTATTAATATCATAATATATTTTATTACTATATTAATATTTTATTATGTTAATATTGTAATAATAATTCAGTATAATAATACTATAATGATAATTTATTTTAAATTATAATTATATTTTATTTTGTTAATTTTAATATTACAATAATATTATAATAATTTTCCAGTATTTTTAATATTATAATATTATAACTATATTTTATTATTTTTGTAAGATTTTTAATATTTATATTTTATTAGTATTCTTAAAATTTTATTAATGTTCTTTAGATTTTCTTAAAATTTTATATTATTTATTTAGTTAATATTTTAGTAATATTTTACTATTTATACTAATATTTTATTAATATTATTGTTATAAATAAAATATTAAGATTATTAATTTTTTATCTCAAATTTATTAATACAATTTAATTTGCAATAGTAGATTTAATTTAATAGTATTTATAATATTTAAATCACTGCTACAGTTAATTTTGTGGTCAACTTTTCCACTTACACTTTTACATTACCAACCAAACATCATAAACACAATATACTTTATCATTTACACTTTCACTTTATCAACCAAACACCGTAAAACACAATATACTTTTTCATTTACACTTCACTTTATCAATCAAACACCGTAAAACACAATATATTTTCTCTGCTACAGTTCACTTTTCCATTCTCATTTTACGACTTACGACTTGTGACGTTTTGCAACGAAACAAACAGGCCCTATGTAACACTAGGGCATCTGAAAGTTTTCTAATAGCTAATCTGATGTAATACAGGACCACATTCATCTTCAATTCAAAGAAAAAAGAAAACTGGGTGTTGAGAAAAGAGGAATAGGGTTTGAGAAAAGAACCAGATAAATTGAGCTTCGCACACCCTTGCAACACGGGCTTCACACTCTAATACTCGAGAGCACACTCAACAGAATTTAACTGAAAAATTTTAATTTAATCATTATCTACTAATAAAAGAAGCATGGGGCCTATTTATAGGCAAAAAATCTAGTTCTCGGATATAATCGATGTGGTATTAAAGCAAAATAGAAGAAAACAACTAAACTGAAAAATAAACTAAGGCATAAATAAAAACTAGCAGCTGGTGATGTCCTCATCATTTCCCCCGGAGTGAGAGAAACTCGACCCTATCGAGTGAGGGCTCCCCTCACGAAATATCTCAATCGGGCCACGGTGGTGGTCGCAGTAGCAGCGCTGGTACATCACATCGAGACCATGATGGCGATGAAGGTAGAGATGGCCTCTATGACCTCTCGACTGTAAAAGATGGTAGCTCGATCAAAGCACCGATAGCAGACAAAGGCACATCGTCCATGATGAAAACTGAACTGGCTGCACTTTGCACCATAAGTAGCATGATCTCCTGTGAATGCCTCTTGTAGATGTATCTGCAAAGGGGTCGTACTTATCAGGAGATCTCAAAAAATTTAAGGCTCTTATAACTGCTAGCTTCATAGTAGGCTCTGCTGGAAGATCTACAAGGGTCTCAATAGGTAGCTCTTCAACTTCCATGGGCCGTGGGGAACCTCTTCTTGCAGTGATACCAACTCAGCAACAACTTTTGGCCCCGACTTATCATCAACTTTTGGCTCTGGTTTTGAATCTTTAACAACCTCACTGCTTTGCTTTCTAACATTCTCAACATGCCAGTGAGGAATTTTTTACATTCAGCAATCAGATCACTGAATTGTGGCTCCTTGAGGTGTAGAGCATACTGAGCACGAAGAAGCTCTTATAAGATAAGCTAATCTCTACAGTCGATATAATTCTCTTTCCACCACCAATAAACTTCTCCAGCCAGCTTCATTTGGGCATTGTGACACTTCTGTGCAGGTGTCAAGGAAAAATATTTGAAAAAAATCTTCAAGGTGATTTTCACTTTTCATACCCATCCTGATCATGAAAACCTCGAAAATATGGGATAGCTACATACATGTCTCTTTCAATCTCCTCATCACCATCAGTATATATGTATTTACCAAAAAGTAAAATCTCATGAATAAAATTCAATGCATAAAAATTAGAGGTTACTCAAGAATCTCAGTGGCTCGAACTGGACTCAAATCGAGCTGAAAATGTGGCCTGAAACGCTAATTTCTGCTGTAGGGACGTACCGGTACCAAATACGGACTCGTGAAGGTCGGATTTTCTGCTCAAATGCTATGAAATCTCTTCAACTGCTCTGTAGCTCAGTCACGAATCCAATGCTTCTGACGGAACTCGAATTGAATCCCGAACGAGAGAAACGGGCTCTGGACTGAGACTATACAGGTGAATAGTGCAGCTCAGCGAGCCGCTGACGTCAACGTGGAGCCACTGGCGTCAGCACAGCGCCGAGTCAGCTCGACTGAGCCAACGACTCCATCTTGGCGAGCCGATGACGTCAGCGGTGGAGCCGATGACGGTAGGCTTGGAATAGTGAACATGGTTTTTTTTTCCTTCTCTCTCTCTTGAAAATAAATCTAGATCTAGGGTTTGAAGGAGATGAAAATGGAGAAGAAAATATTGAAGGGGTTTGGAACCGGAAGCTCTGATACCAAACTGATATAATATAGGATCTCACTCACCTTCAATTTAAAGAAAAAGGAAAACTAGGGTTTTGAGAAAAGAGGAATTAGGGTTTGAGAAAAGAACCAGATAAATTTGGGCTTCGCACCCCTTACACCATGGGCTTCACACCCCAATACTCAAGAGCACAATCAAGAGAACTTAACTGAAATTTTTTAATTTAATCATTATCTACTAATAAAAGAAGCATTGGACCTATTATAGGCTTTACAAAAAGTCTTGTTCTGGGATATAATCGATGTTATACTAAAAGCAAAATAGAAGAAAACAACTAAACTGAAAAATAAACTAAGGCATAAAAGTCAACTAACAGCTTGGTGATGTCCTCATCATAATCTCTAAGTCAGAAAGTTAGACACACTGAGAAGTTTAGCTAGTCCTAAATATTTTTAAACTGAGCTTCCTCAATAAGGAATACTCTCCACAGCCTACCAATTTTGAAAGGCTTAGATGTCAGAGAGATACTGATATAGTATTCTTTATTTATATACATGATATTATCTGCTAACATTTCTAAGCGGTGTTCATCAGGTGATTCCTCAAGATGCTGTTCAGGCTCTCTTTGCAGCTTGTAAAAGTGGTGAATTTGATCGAGCAAACAAGGAAGTGAATAATATAATTGCAGAGGGATATCCAGTTTCACAGATGTTCAGTCAGGTCCTATCATCATTCACATCATTTTTCTTAGTTATGGCCTCCAGAGTTTCATCAGCTTATTGGCTTCCATTGCTTTTTTACTGCAGTTGTTCGATGTCGTAGTTAATTCAGATGATATATCAGATGTACAGAAGGCAAGAATTTGCAAGAGACTGGGTGAAGCAGATAAGGTCTGTTGTTATCTTAAAATTTCAACCCAATCGATTATCATGTGTTAGGTGCAGCTGAATTAAGAGCACGTCACTTTTAATTTCTGGAAATTTATATTGTTGTTAAAACTCACAAGTTTTAAATTGTTTCGGCCCAATCAATCATTTGAAGTCTTGAAATTGTCCTTATTCAGGGATAAACTCAATTAATTTTAGAAGCTCATCTGGATTCAATGACATTGGCAAGTTTGAAAAAAATACAACTAGACGCAAACAGAGCTTAAAAATATTTTTTGACTACTGGAGCTCTACAGCTGCATCCTTATTCTTACTGTTAGATGATGCCTTTACTAACAACTGAATATTCTACTACCTTATTGCAATATTTCATGGATTTTTTTCTCGTGATAATGGGAGCATGGAACACAAACCTTCATTTCTGCTCCATACTGATGGCTTATGGCATTATATTGGTTAACTTCTGAATGAGTTTCTGCGCAGGAGAAACAGCTTGTATTGAGGATTTTCTTGCTCCAAATTCTTTTACTATGACACATTCCTTACTGTGGTTATCTTTTGGATTTGTAGCGTTTGGTTGATGGTGCGGATGAGTATCTCCAGCTGTTGGATGTAGCCAGTAACACGATGAAAGCTCTTTGTAACATGCCCGAAGAGCTGCAATTTGGCTTTTGACACCTCGAACAAGCAGGGGAATGCATCCACATGTGTAAGAAGACTGGATATGGATACAGCAGATGTTGATTAAATAGAGCCGCAGTAGTTTTTACTAAATCAAGTGATGATCAAATTTTAATTTGTACTGTTGGGTTTAATTGAAATATGATCTCTTCTCTGCCTTTGCCACCCATCTGCGATCCCATTGTATTTGTTCCTTTTAAGTTTGGGCTGGCTCTTGCTAGTTGCTATCATTTGCTTATCTATTTGTGTGATTTTTTTCAGTTTTAACTAGCAACGTCCCTGCACGATAGCGCGGGGTACAAGAGGGCGCAAAATCCCAGCACGCGGTGGAAAACGCCCCGCAATTTAGTTGGTAAAACCTGTGTGAGCCTTAGCTACAACAGAGAGTAATATTTTCATTACTGTACTGGCAGGATGATAAGGATTGTTGGAGAGTAGTATTAGAATTAGGATTTGTGGCGTCCCGATCCTGCGGGTACGGAGACGTCACTGCGATGTATATACGCATGTCAGAAATACCTTCACGTATATACGCTAAGCATCAGTACAGATAAGAATCAGAGACGGAAGCACAGTGGTAATGTACATTCCAATACAAAATAGTACAAGTACATAGTCATTACAGAGAGTGATACAATATTACAGGAATATTACATCACCAAAAGATATAAAAGTACAATACATGAAAGGATATACATAGTAAAAGCTGAGAGATGCTCACGAGCAGCAATAGGAAACTCGAGAGCCAAACAGGAGAAAAGCTGGGAGGAAGAACTATGGCGATGTCTGAGCTTCTGCTGCACTCTAATCACCACGGGAGGATCCGCTGCGCACTCTGATCAGCTACAGAAAGATCACCATAGTCCAGATTTCAGGATCTGGACATGAGAATTCAGGGTTGTCAGATGCAACCAGCGAGTACATATAACAAAGCCAAGTGGCGTGCATATTAGGTACATGTGTACAAGAAAGGTGTACCGTGAATATAAGCACATAAGAACATGAAGTAAGACAGTAAGTAAAGTAACTACAGTAAATCAGTTATATAGCTCACATTACCGATCAGTGGATTAGTACGTCGAAGGAATAATCCAAATAAGGAAACCCTCATATATATACCCTATACCTCACGTTACTGTAATCTGAGTTTATATAATCTGACTTTACCTTAACAATAATATAATAATGAAACAGTATGGAAGCAATCAAGTAATCCAACAAGATAGTACATGTCTAAGTGGTGAGCAGTATAAAACAAAAGTATAGCTAGTCATATATCAGGAGCATGTTATTATTAAGTATTAAGACTCATCTGATTTGTAAACATCGGCATGTGTCCTATCCCACATACCTCAGCATACAGATCCAAGAGTAAGTTATTGAAAACTGATGGAGATCGACGAACCATGCTTAGAATGGGTCCCGTACATGCCCGGGACAACGGTCAAGGAGTATCCGGTGCTCAGCCGGAACGTACCGCTAGGTACCAGGACTTATTGTACGCCAGAACAGGAATAGGATGTCACCGCTCCACAGGAATAGGCCCAGAGGCTTATGGTGCAACCGGCAGGTAAGGGAGTATGGGTGCCAGTACACCCACGGAAGCGCCTGGTGGCCTCCAGGTCGAATCCAAGTATATGGCCGCGCGACACTATAAGACCATCATAAACATGGAGACTATATCGGTACTCATCGGTTTCCCCCATCCCGGTGTAAGTTGTCTAATATTAGAATTTGTCCAGTGATAATGTCCACAAGGTGTTCACAGTAATCTATATTCATGGTTATCCTGTTACGGGGGTCAACAGGAGTATAATATCAAGAGTAATGTCAGGAGCCTCCCTATTTCAGGGGTTCAAGTATACAGGAGTTCTGGAGTACCAAATATATGGTAATAATATAATAATCAAGTCCCCGTAAAAGTGATAGCCATGAGTATGTCATATAATACACAGGTATCTGGGGTGGTAGTGTCCGGTCAAGAGTCACGATGTCAGGTCCAGGTATTTGTACCACATGAAAGCATATCATATACCGGGTGTCAGGAGCAGGTGTCAAGTATGACACATCAAGTACCGATGTCAGATATCATATGTCAAATATAGCATGGTAAGTATCGGTGTCAAATATAGCATGGCAAGTGTCGTTGTCAAATATAGCATGGCAAATATCAGTGTCAAATATAGCATGGCAAATGTCGGTGTCAAATATAGCATGGCAAATATCGGTGTCAAATATAGCATGTCAAGTACCGGTATAAAATACCGTGTGCCGGTGTAAATACCGAGTGCCGGTGTCATAAATCATATATCAAGTATAGCATGCCAAGTGCCGGTGTCATGCATAGTAAGGAGTCATGTACTAAAAATTACAGTAGCAAGTGTTAGGCATGTTAAAATATCCACATATCAATATCATGTTATAAATACAAGAGTAATTATTTTTAAGGTAATAATAAGCACTCGCCTGAAACCGGGATGAAATACCGGTTAAAAATCCGGGAAATCAGCGAACCTACGAGCAAGCCTCTAGCTCATAAATATATATATTAAAGTATATAAATATAAATATATATATATTAAAAAGGGAATGAGAGAGGAGAGAGAAGGTTGTAGGAAGAAGAGAGAGAAAGAGAGAGAAAATATGGTGTTTTTAGAAAAGAATTAGGAATTAAAAGAGGAGGGTATGGGTTGCAAATATAGGGAAGTAATTTTAGGATGAGGGGATGGGCATTTTAGGAATGAGGGGAAAAGTGAGTTTTATTTAGGGAAAAGAAATGAAAAGAAAGAATGGAAAGAAGAAAGAAAGAAAGAAAGGAAAAAGAAAAAGGAGAGGAGCGGCCGGCCGGCCGCCGCCGGCGGCCCTGGGGCGGCGGCGCGCCACCGAAGGTGGTCGGGGTGGCGCGCGCCTTAGGGGAGAGAGTGGGAGTTGGAGTGGTGGAGTTGAGGTTGGGTTGGTGTTAGTGGAGGTGGTGATGGTGGTTGGTGGTGGTGGTGGTGGTGATGATTGGAGGTGTTAGGGAGTTAGAGGAGGAGGAGGAGGAGGAGGTGATGATAGGGTGGTGGAAGTGGAGAATTTGGTGAAGATGAGGGTGATTTTGGAGAAGAGAAGGAAGATGAGGAGATGGGTTATGTTAAAATTGAAGATGGTGGAGGGTTGTTGGAGGTTGAAGGAGGTGGTGGAGTGGAGAGGGTTGTGGCCGGCCTAGGGGCGGCCGGCGGTGGTGGTGGTGATGGTGGAGGCGGCGGCCATGGAGAAGGAGTGGGTTTCGTTTTGTTGAAGTGGTTAAGATGAAATTTGAAATGAAAAATGAAAAGAGAAGGAAGGAGTGGGAGGTTTTTAATGGAGTGGAGGGAAAATTGAGATGATGAATGGGGATGGAGGGGGATGGACTGCAGCAGTAGCCCATCATGCGTCTGTTGTTGCTGCTGCGGCTGTGGAGCAGGGACCAGGGTATGGGGGGGAGAAAGTCGAAGGGGGGAGAAAGAAAGAAAGAAAAAGAAAGTAAATTAAAGAAAAAGGAAAAAATAAGGAAAAAGAAAAAAATTTATTTTAAAATTTTTGTTATTAAATAAATTATTTATTATAATTTCTGGAAATACAAAGTAGAGTAATAGAGAAGGAAAAAGTACGAAAAGATAAGACCGGTAATTAATATTATTATTTTAAAAAGGCAAAAATTCGACTGTTTCAGAAATGTTCCGAAAAATTCTCAAAAATAGCAAATATTATTTTAAGATACTCGGTGAAATCGGATTAGAGAAATTCGATATAGTTTTCAAATTAAAAATCCTGCAATTTTCTGGCGATACCGGCGAACACCAGAATCGGTGAAATTTCGATAAATTTAGAAAAATCTCAAAAAAATATTTTAGATAGAAAATGAAATTCTAAGAAGTAATGTAAAAACCGTTTTTGAAAATTTAATCCCATTTGGAAACAAAAAATTCGGGAATCAGTCAGCGATGCCGACCAACACTGGTGTTGGAGATTTGCAGAAAAATTCAGAAAAATTCTAAAAAATCACGAAAATATAAAATATTAGAAAACAGTGTCTGAAACTGAAATCGGTCAAATCGGACTATCAAAAAGGTCAAATCAGTCTACAGGCTGACATCGGGTTCCCGGTCCGGGTCAGAAGCTTACTCTAGGTCTGAGAATCCGGATCCGATACATAATAACATAAGCAATCACAATCCAAAAATACATACTGGAGGAAAATACGATCGAAAAATTTTTGAGACACGTATCAGGATACGTATTCCGAGGACGAGGTGCTACAAGATTATATTAATATTAATCTTGATACTATTTTGTAAGAAGGATGACCCTCGAGGATGACGTGTATCCTTATCTCAGACTTCGGAACTCCTATCATGCAAATATCCATAAGCAAAATGGTTCTGTATTCCATTGTTGGTAATAGAAATTCTAATTGAACGAATTTAGTCCTGTTTGTGTATGCTTTAAATCTGTTTACTATTTCTGATTTAAACTGCTGTTTCCAATGGGCGTGTTTTGTTACAGGGAAGTGAGAAATCTCATTTTTCACTTTGCTTGTTTGTTTTGAATCAGAAATGGAAAAATTCTTTTTTCCTTTTTTCCCTTTTACACTTTCTTTTTATATTATTATTTTTTTTTACTTTCAGAATGCTACAGTTATTTTGTGATCATATAAATTTCACTTGAATAAGTTGTAACTCAAAACAATAATTTTGATGTTATGAATTTCACGCACAATTTAATTACAGTCTTAAAATATCACTTTAGACTGAATTTTAATCTAATATTATTTTATGATCAACTTTGTGGTCAAAATTTTCACTTTCACTTCCACATTACTAACTGTAGACCGGAAAACACAATACACTTTTTCACTTACACTTTCACATTACAATCAAATATCAGAAATAAGAATTGCATAAATTCAAATTTCCTATTACATTTTCACATTTCTTGTCATCATTTCTCACTTATACATTTTCCTCTCACTTCTATCAAATCAAACATGCCCAAACAAACCAAAAATTGCTTGTGTATTTTATGAATGTTTTGAGTCTCATTTATCAAATTATTTTCACCAATCAACCAGCCAACCCTCACAAAGGTGTAACGGAACAAACAAGAAGGCATAGAAAGGTTCAAACCTAAGGATTTTTTTTTTCTTGTTTTAATGTAATGAAACTAAATAGAAGGAAAAAATGATAAACGATTAGAGAGCCAATATTTGGCTTAAACGCATATTAAACCAAGCCACAATATAAGGCCATCATCAACCCAACAATACACCAGCCTAACAAAATAACCAATATTACAAACACTCAAATTGTCATTAAATAACTAGCGATCATATTTTGATCCATATGCATGACAAAAATGGTGATATACACTACAGAGATCTTATAGCAGGAACGTAATTAATCAATGGGATCTGTAGCAGTAAAGAGAGGTCAGTCACTAATAGAATTCCCACTGCAAGTGCAGAATTGCAAGTGAACATTTAAGAAGTCACCTAGATCGTCAAATTCTAATACTAAAAAAATTTCAAGATTAATTTCCTTTTCAACGTGCAGAGTTCATTTCAGATATACAAGGTGACAAGATTTTTCTCTTTTTATTCCTTCTTTTAAATTTTTCCTTCTCTCTTTTTTCTATTATTTTGTTTTATTTTTCTTCCAAAATATTTTTCATTTTAACTTTATAATTCATTTTATCATTGGTTTTCAATCTTTCTTGCTTGTTTGTGTTGCATGCATCGCCCGAGATACCATACTTACTATGATACCAATAGTTGAGATATACAGAAATTCCCACAGACGACCTCAAGCACGCCATGCGATTGATTATCTTAAGCACACAAGATGAATATTAAAAGATACAAGAAGAAAAGCACACAATTTAACGTGGTTCGGTCCAAACTTTGCGTACATCCACGAGGAGAGAACTTGAGAGAGATTTATTAATGAACTTGATATAAAAAGAACTAACCTTCCTCTTCCTCTTGATCTCACAAGAATATCCGCCTTCCCTTAAATCTACGCCTAAATTAAAAGTATATATTTTCTCTCTATGCACCTTCACCCTCGCTCTTCTCTTTCTTGATTTTTTTGAGCCTTCTTGGTTTTTTAGGGCCTTGCATTGTTGTTCATCACAACTTTCTTCTCTTCATCTGCTCCCTTTTTGCTCCATCTAAATCCGAAGTTACAACGTTTATTTATAAGATTTTTCGATACAATTCTTAGTTAGACTATGAGATGATCTTGTCCTCTGGGTGCTTGAAGAATCTTGATAAATTCTATTTGGAGTTAATCTCTTTGATCTAGATGAATTCTAAACCCTTAATTTTAGAAACAAACCTTCATTGAATATGATCTGAATCCTATTCGAACTCCAAACCTGTAGGCGCTTGAAAAAAGAAACTGCTCACGCATACCACCTTGATTAGTCGACTTATCATTCGGACTAGTCGACTAATCTCTTCCATTAGTCGACTAATAAAACTTATTAGTTGACTAATGTATAATGCTTCCTCTTTGTATTTGTCATTAGTCGGTTGGTACTTCTGATTAGTCGACTAATGATCTTGTTAGTTGGCTATACAGTCGACTAACGTATCTTGATCTGCTTCTTTTCTTCTCTTCAAGTCATCATCTTCTCCAACTTGATTGAATCTTCTTGGACCACCATTTTCTCTTGAAAGCAAGGCAAAATCCTAATAGTTTACTTGTATTGCAATTTTCTATTTCCCCTTTTGCTCATTGAACTTTCTTATTGAACTTTCTAGACCAGTATTTCTATTTTTTAGAGTCATTTATGTATGTTCTAGATGTTTTTCCTTATTTTTGATTTTATTATTATATATATTCTTAAATGAAGCAATATTTAAGTCAATCAATTTGCGGATGTAATCTAAAAAAAACCGAAAATGGATTATCCGTTAATGAACTTTTTCTTTTAAATAATGGAGGACACAACAACAAATCATGCAAAAAGTTAATAATTTTGTTTATATTTATTTACTTAGCAATATAGCACACAAATTTTTTTTTCACCAGGAAATTAAAATTACATCAGGTCACACACACTTGATTTTAATAGTAGAATCTCATACTTTATTTGCTCTTCAAGCTGATAGTAAAAAGTCTGATTGGAGTAAGAGTTGGATATCATTCTGACAATCATTGGCTCGATTTACTTTATTTTCTACTTTTGATACTTTGTGCAACTCAAAGTTAGGATAGTTTGTGTAACATTATGGCCACGAGTTACTATGAGAATACAACATACTCAACGTGTAGGAATTTTTCTCTCTCTCTTTCTATTGATTGGATCTACACTTGCATTTTACTGTTGTAGATAACCTACTGTATAGGAATTAAAATCAATAAATGCATATAAAGGTCCCCCGTAAGTGGCATTCTGATCGGTGTTGAGTTTGTAAGAATTCTGCTCACTCACAGGTTGTCAGTTCGAGTCCTCGCGTACGCGTGACATTAGATTTCTTCACGCGCCTCGAAATTGAGAGAGGAAGGAGGGAATCAATCACCCACCTCACTTGCAAATATCAAGGTGCCTGTTGGGCGAGAAGCTCGTCTGAATTTGATGCGTTTAAATAGGTTAACTAAGAGAGTATTGTAACACAAGTTGCAATTACTGCTTTATAGGTGGCAACTCAGTGATCCAATTAATATGCAGAGTGTATTTTGAAATTTCCACAGCAAATAAAGAAGAGTATTCTGATATTTCTCACTAAAACATCATCATTACTATGTGGAAATGCAAGCAACAACGACCATATATATATATATATATATATATATATATATATATATATAGGGCTTACTGTACCTCAGCCTGCGGGCTGAGAGAGTTTCTCAGCCTGCGGGACGTGGCTGAATATAGGCCACACATCGGTCGAAGAGTGTGGGCGCCAAAAAAAATCAAAAAATCCCGCCTAAACAATCGTGAAACAAATTGACAAAAAATACCCCTTTTATATGACGACTGCGACTTCTAGCATTGAAAAGTAAAAAAATATTCCATGGTCGCATACTTAATACAGAATAAAGAATACCGGAGGAAACATGCTATCGTATAGCAATGCGACCTTCTTCAGTACTGCGACCATAGTCGCAAACTTCTTTCTCATTACGATGGTGATGACGAGGATTAGAAGTTTAAAAAAATTGTATTTTGTTTTTTTTTTAAATATATATAAATCTGTTTTCTAAAGTTAATTGTGTGAATTACATTTTTTACTACTATGTCTTGGTTGAAATGCTGTACAATTGTTACAAACCTTCATTTTAAAATTTTACGCTAAACGAATATACTGCGACCATGGACGCAGTTAATAATTATATTACTTCACCCTTATAAATTTTTAAAATGAAAGGTTGCGACATTGGTTGCAGTTGCTGGACGCAGACTTAATAAATACACTGCGACCTTGGTCGCAGTTGCTGGACTTTAGTCTTAATCAACAACAACACTGCTACCTTGGTCGCAGTTTCTGACCGTAGTCTTAATAAATAAACTGCGACCTTGATCGCAGTTGTTGGTGTTTAGTCTTAATAAAATACACAGCGACCTTGGTCGCAGTTGCTGGTCTTTACTCTTAATCAACAACATCACTGCGACCTTGGTCGCAGTTGGTGGTCTTTATAAATAATCAACAACAACACTGCGACCTTGGTCGCAGTTGATGGCCGCAGTCTTAAAAAAATAATCTGCAATCTTGGTCCGTCACCGCAGCAGTCCCAGTCTTTGGTCGCAGTGTCGACCCTGGTCGCAGTAGTTACTGTTTGCAATGTATCTTATGCGACCTTGGTCGCAGTGTCATCTATGGTCATAATTGTTTTGTTTGCAATGCATGGCTGCGATCAAGTTCGTAGTTTATTAAAAAAAACAAATATGCTTTTTATTTATGTCCAGGCATTTATCTCCAGGCATGTGAATATGATACAAAACGCTCTGTTATACAATAAGATTGAGTGTTACAATATAGCAGTACAAAGAAGACTAAACATCAAAAGAGCCCTTGTTGACTAAGAGCAATCTTCTTCTTGAGGTCTGGTGGCAGCAGAATCCTCCGATTCCACCTGACCCTCCAAAGTGGCGGGATACGATCTTTCGTTGATGAACATCTCTTCACCAGAAGGTTATCCAGTGAGCATGGAGTTTCCTCGATGTCACTTCTGGGGTAAGAGAGGAGGTTTTGAGACCTCACAGGGAATGCTACCCACCACTATATCCACCACATCCCCCGCCGCCATACCCACTCTGACCATCAATTATCAGAAACCTTGACTGGTGCATCAAGTCAGAGCAGATCTCGGTGAGGCTTAAGTCCTCGTCAGGGATCATGACTTCTTCCCTTGTGAACGACGAGGACCATGACTTCTTCCCTTGTGGACGATGAGGTCTATGACTTCTTCCCTTGTGGACGAACATCGATTAAGTTCGTCCATAGGGTCATCTTCATCCATGGAGGCAGGCCCCTGTTAGAGACTCTGAAGAAGGCGGAAATTCTCAGAGCAATTGCTCTCGAATGATGACAGTCTAATTATGGGCTGTTAAAGGGAGAGGATGAGACCTATTTATAGGCAGCCCATAATAACCATAATTAATGGTTCATTAATCAGAATCGTCGGCATTAATGATCTCCAACCACCAGCGCCGGTTTGGCATTAAAAGACATTAACGCCTAAACCCAATGAAGAGCCGACGCGTGGACAACCGCTTCGGGAAACAACGAATGGTGCGGCTTCGTCAACGTAGACTTGACGTTAAAAGATCTCATAAAATCTTTATGACAGGTCGCGTCTCACGGAGTGACTCCAAGTCGCATCAGACAACAGACAACTTTTCATTTTTCATTTAGATTCAAAAAATGACTTAATCCAAAACAACACTTAATAAACAACACTTACTTAACGTACTGCGACCAAAATCGCATTCCATGTAATGCAACCCTAGATTGCAGTTGCTGGCCATCATTATCAATAACAACACTACGACCTTGGTCGCATTTAACCATGTACGCTGCGACCAAAGACTGCGACTAAGGTCGCAGTTTAAATGTACAATGCGACCAAAGACTCTGACTACATTATATACAAAAAAATTAATTACTTAACGTACTGCGACCAAAGTCGCAGTCCATGTAATGCAACCCTAGATTGCAGTTGCTGGCCATCTTTATCAAGAACAACACTGCGACTTTGGTCGCATTTAACCATGTACACTGCGACCAAAGACTTTGACTAATGTCGCAGTTTAAATGTACAATGCGACCAAAGACTCTGACTACATTATATACAAAAAAATTAAACTATAAAGTAGAATTTTATCGCAGGCTGAAAAAATTGATCTGAAAAGATTTTATATTTTCAAAAAAATTTTTATCGCAGGCTGAAAAGGAGAAACTAGATCTTTCAAAAAAGAGGTAAAGAAATAAGGCGAAAAGTAATTTATATCCTATAAAGAGCGGCAAAATAAAAGGGGAAATAATAATAAACAATAAGGAAAAGTTATCGAAAGGGGTATTTGGTAATTTAACTTCTTCCTAAAAGCGGGCCGCAAGTCAGTGACGTAACAAATTGAGCCACATCACCGCAGGCTGAGAGAGTACTCTCAGCCCGCGGGCTGATATACATTTTTTCTCATATATATATATATATATATATATATATATATATATATATATATATATATATATATATATATATATATATATATATATATATATATATATATATATATATATATATATATATATATATATATAAGCCGACAGCTGAGAGTCTCTCTCAGCTTGCGGTGACCTAGCACATTATGAGTCACATAATTCAACAATCTAAAATGACGTCCTCCTTTTGAAAATAATTGAAATTACTAAAAGCCCCAGTCGTTTGTCTTTTCTTGAAATGATGTATTAATTTTATATTCTTTATTATTATTTTTTCTCCCTTTTTATATGTCTATCTCTCTGTCTCTCCTCACGCTGTAATCTTAGTCGTTGTCTTGTAAAACAAATAGTTTGAAGATGAAATTTCATATCGCGATTATGATCACAAAATTCAATTTTATCTGACAATTTATTATTATGAATGCGACCAAAAGTCGCAGTCCAATTAAAATTTATTAATAAAAGACTGCAACCTTAGAAAAATAAGTTATAAAATACTGCGATCAAGGTCGTAGTTTTATCAAACATAACTTTTCAAAAAAACTGCTATTACATAAGATTGCGACCAATGTCACAGTTTTCGGTCGCAGTCTTCTAACCATCTTAATTACTTAACTTTTGAGATCTTGTTCACTGCTTCAATTGACTGTATCTCTTGTTTCATAAGAATGCGACCATGGTCGCAGTATTCTATTTAGGTTATTTAATAAAAAAATATTATGACTAAGGTCGTATTGTTATCAAACAAAACATTCACAAAGAAACTGCCGTTGCATAAGACTGCGACCGAAGTCGCAATTTTCTAATCATCTTAATTAATTAACTTACGAGATTATTGTTACTACTTCAATTGACTGTGACTTTTATTTCATAAGACTGCGATCACGGTCGCAATATCCTATTTAGCTTAGTAAGGTCGAAAAAATACTGCGACTCTAATCGAAAAAATAAAAAAAAGGCTGCAACACTGCGACCAAAGGTCGCAATGTAAAATAAAAATAAATCTAAAAAGTGAAAATGATATTAAAAAATTTAAATCCAAATTTTTTATTTCAGAAACTGCGGCTTCGATTGTAGTTTCAGAAAACAAAAAAAGAAAATAAAATAAACTGTTTCAAGTAGCAGTAATAGATTTTTATTGTGATTAAAACATCTTTCAAAAAAAAACTTGAACATTAATGCGACCATGGTTGCATTCTTTTAAATAATTTATTTTTCTAAAATTTAGTAATCAAGAACTGTATTTTTTTTTGAAAAACCTCAAAATTTTCAGATCTGTAATTTTTTAGTGGAGGAACAGTTATAACCAGGTTTAAAGTGAAACTGAGGGTATTTAAATTATTGGGCAACGAAAAGTGGTTGAGGGTCTTCTTTCACCGCCTAAATTTTTAACTTCTCTAAGGCTAATAAGGTGGCTGTTGAGTTGGATGTAGAACAAATAGTCTCTCTGTAAACCCATCTTTCTTCACACATGGAAGACTCCATTGAGATTACAACTCTTTACCGTGAAGCACAAATTGCAACCTAGTACTTCTTTTCACGCTTTACGTGAAGGAGTGGGATTGAACTTCACCCACACGCGCAGAGCTAACACAGAGCTAAGTTGATGCTACTTGTAAGGACTCGTGACACAATCACAAAAGACTAGCATTCTTGATGGAGTTGCTCAAGTCTTTATATACTGAAGATCATCTCCATGTCTAGCCGATGTGGGACTATTTATTTGACCTCCAATTTAACATATATGAGCAACTAAATCCCAATGAAAGTCATAATATTTAACCTACGAGAACATTTAACAATCCAAAAATAGTTAGGCCAAGAAAAAGGATCGAGTGTCAACTAGAATTTAGAACCCTCTCATATAATTTACACTATTTATCTGACCTTTCTAAAGTACTTTGAAAGCAAATAGCTTAGAACCCTCCAATACATAATTATTTGTTATATATTTTTGAAGTATTATAAGGATAACATTTAATAAGGTTATTGTCATGTTAATTATTCGACGTCGGATGACGCCCTTGCCATTGCCGTCGATAATTTGTAAAACTATGCAGAAGTATAACGCTTAGGGGTTGTGGCAGGTTAGAAACGGGGGTTCGATTAATGTTTGCGTGCTACACACAAATATTATAAGAGGGTTAATCTCGCGTTGACACGCAAATAAGATGTCAGATTTCAGGAAACAAAACTTAAAAATCTTTGAGCCTCTATTAAAAGATTGAGACTCTTATAATACGTGTGTGACTCATATACATGAGCCGAACTCAGAAACGAGAGAGCATTTCGTAATGCCTCCACCAGTCCCAGAGTGCTTGTGACTAGAGCCGTTGCTCGGGCTGGAAGAAAGAGCTCATGCTGTCAGCTCGAGATGAGTCCATCATGCACACGAAACTCCCCCAGTTTGAAGCCTTTGCGACGAGCCACATTCGTCTTTTTCTCTTGGGAGCTCCCATGGCCTGGCTGTCTCAAATAGGGGTGAGAATGGCTCGGGCCGGGTCGAAGTTGGCCCGAACTGAAATAGATGGGCTTTTGTCTCAGGCTGAATCTGAACTCAGCACGTATTGACCCGTCCAAATACTACCCTCGGCCTTTGAGCCAGCCCACAGGGCTCGTTAACTATTTAGAAAGAAAATTATGTAAAGAAAATTACTTCCAATTAACTTTCAGTGTTCTCTGTCACAAAAACAATCCACAAATCAACTTTCAATAGACTATTGACACTCCAAGTAATCTTTGTCTTACAATGGAATGACCAAAATAAATTCTCTCTGGATACCCCTACATTCTGAAATCCATTTTCTCTGACATTCAAATGGGGAAAAAAAAAAAATCAAAGTAATTGAACACCCATATTTTCAAAATGGAGAAAAAAGATCAATTTTTTAGTTCAATGAAATAATACCACATAAAAATTCTGGCAGCAAATCCACCCCCAAGCACCCTACATTCAAAACCCACCACCAAAATCACTCTACCAACAAAACCCATTTCCTCAAATCCACAAACAAATAGGAATACATGGAAACAACTTGCCTTTCTATTCAAATCTAACAGAGAAGTGCCAAACTCCCTCACACTTGGATACACACTGCAGAGAAATATCAACTCCTGATATTTTCTTCTGGCCCTTGGGAAGTGCAAGGGCCATTACAACACAGAGATCAACCAGCACCAGCACCAGCACCAACAACAGAAGATGAAAAAAAGTTGACCCCTCAAAAAGAAAAGAAAAATCAATAAGAATATATTTTGAGAAAGAATACATTTAAAATCGCAGTAAAATATTATTTTATGGAACATAAATTATACACAATTTATATCAGCAATTATAAACTAACTGACAATATACAGAGAAAAAATATACTATGCGAGGAAAAAGTAATTTTTTGTCTCTCTAAATTAAGCTTTAGAGAGTCAAATGTTTGATTTATAATAGTTAAAAAATAGATGTAGTAACAAGTTCTGCATATTTAATTATCTCCAAATTAGTTTTTTATTAAGCATAGTTATATCTTTGTTGTTAGTACGTAAAATACATGTAGACAGAGAGTTGTGAAATTGCATCAGATGAATAGGCATCAAGCTGTTCGAAATAAATGTTTATATAGAAAATATAAAATAAATCACAATATTAAATATTATAGCATTTAGTTAAAAATTTAAAAAACATTTGAACCTAGGAATCTAATAAAATAAAATAGCCATTATGCTAGGATTTTAGTAAGATAAATAGATCATCATATTAAATTAGGAGTTTTTTTTGTTGAAAGAATCTCATGTTAGTACTTATTCAAGTAAAATTCCGTAAAAAAAGCAATGTCATTGTATTCATATCCGCTCCCTTGTCAAGAATTATCAGTTTGTTTTTGTGATGGTCAAAATGATCTCTTGTTAACGAGTAAGGTGAAAAAAAATAATAGTCCATTGAGGTAAATTGTCAAACCTAGGACTCTGTGATAGTACGGGGCATAGTTATCAGACACTCTGTGGAGAGGTGGGACACTCGTGTCCGAGGATACTAAGGGCCTGTTTGTTTCGTTGCAAAACGTCGCAAGTCGTAAGTCGTAAAATGAGAATGGAAAAAATGAACTGTAGCAGAGAAAATATATTGTGTTTTACGGTGTTTGGTTGATAAAGTGGAGTGTAAATGGAAAAGTATATTGTGTTTTACGGTGTTTGGTTGATAAAGTGAAAGTGTAAATGATAAAGTATATTGTGTTTTACGGTGTTTGGTTGGTAATGTAAAAGTGTAAGTGGAAAAGTTGACCACAAAATTAACTGTAGCAGTAATTTAAATATTATAAATACTATTAAATTAAATCTACTATTACAAATTAAATTGTATTAATAAATTTGAGATAAAAATTAATAATCTTAATATTTTATTTATAACAATAATATTAATAAAATATTAGTAAAATTAGTAAAATATTACTACAATATTAACTAAATAAGTAATTATAAAATTTTAAGAAAATCTAAAGAAACTGAATAAAATTTTAAGGATACTAATAAAACATAAATATTAAAAAAATCTTAAGAAAATTAATAAAATATAGTTATAATATTATAATATTATAAAATACTTAAGATTATTATAATATTAAATTTTATGATAATAATATCGTAATATTATAAAAATATAAAATTAACAAAGTAAAATATAATTATAAATTTAATAATGAAATATTATTATGATATTATTATAATGAATTATTACAATATTAACATAATAAAAAATTAATATAATTTTAAAGTATATTATAATATTAATAAAGTAATTATTTATATTAAGAAATAAATAAATTAATATATAATAATTTTATATTAAAACACATTATTGTTATATTAATAAAATATTAAATTTAAATAAAATATTAAGAAAATTGGTGTAAATATTAATAAATAATAAAGTATTAAATAACAATATTAAATTATATATTAAATTAAAATAATAAAATAGTAAATATTAAAACAATCTTAAAAATAATAAAACACTAAAAAATACCAGTATAAAATAATTCGGTAAGAAATTAAACACTATTAAAAATATTAAATATTTAATAATATTAAATTATATATTGATTATCAAGTAACTGCTTTGGCACTACGAATGTATTACAAGTAGAATTTACATGACCACAAAATTAACTGTAGCAGTTGCAAGTGGGAAAATTTGAGTGTAAAAGTGAAATTTATATGACCACAAATTTAACTGTAGCAACTGCAAGTGGGAAATGAGAGTTGTATTTTGCGAAATGTTTTGCAACGAAACAAACAGCTGAAAATGGAAAGAGTTTTACGACTTGCGGTTTTGCGGCGTTTTGCGGGGAAACAAACAGGCCCTAAGTTTCGGAAACGGACACAGTACTATTTTCAAAACTTTAAAGTTTAAATATATAGAAAAGTTATACACCAAATGAAATTTTTTTGACATACTTGTTATATATATATATATATATATATATATATATATATACACACACACACACACACACACACACACACTCTCTCGATTTTGTCACACATGTTTTTTTTAAATTTTAGTAATACAAATATTATAGCTTAATTTGGACCTTATTATGAAATTATCACGTAAAACTATAGAGATTCGTGTTCGATATTTTATAATTAAACAATCTACATACTTATTATATCAGAAATGCATATATTTTGTGTTTGTTGTAATAATTCCTTATTATTATCATAGTGTATGTGAAACTTGTTTTAATACACACTTTCCTTTTTGCAATTCTCTCTTGTTTTTAATGTTGAGAAATTTGAAGTATGGTATAGAGCTTATAAAGGTAATAAATGATTGCCTAGTCACGCTAAACCCAATAAAAGTGTATGTGTGTGATTCATGATTTCATAAATTTAGATGTCTGCAAGTATTGCTGAAATTTTTTAGTATCTCTTATCAATATGAAGCACAATTTCTCGCTCACAAAGAGTGGAATTTGTCCAAATAGTGTTTGATTGATGTTAGTAACTTTCGATCATTGTAAATTAAATAGTGTCCTATTGGTGCAAAAGTTTCATATAAGTTTTGCAAAAGGTTCTTTTCTCATAGAGCTAGCTATAATTAACGCTTTAAAAAAAAACATAAAATCATTTATTTATCAGGGGAGTGGGCCCCATTTCCCAAATATCTGTGCTCTAAAACCTCAGCCGGCAGTCGGCAGAGTCCCACCTCCCTCCGACTTCCCCTTCGCCGCTCCCAAAACCCCGCCCTCCTCGCTCCTCCCTATTTTCCTTGAAAATAAAAAAATAAAATAAAATAAAATAAAAATGCTTGCAATCTGCGCTCCCTCCTGCTCTCCTCGCTGCCCCAACCCCAACAACCACCCCTTCACTCCTCCAACCCTATCTCTCTCTCTACCCCAATCCTTCCCCATTTCGACCTCCCCAAACAACTGGGCCCACAGCGCCCACCTCCTCCGCTTCACCGCCTGCTCCGCCTCCTCCAAGCAGCAGCAGCGGCAGCAGCAAGAGAAGTCGTCGCCGGCCAAGAAGAGATCCCCAACCAACAAGAAGAAGAGAGCTCCTCCGCCGCAGAAGAGCCCGGTGTCGAGCATCGACGATGACGATGACGTCAGCGACGTCGAGGAAGACGAGAGAAGCCGCTCGATTCCTCCCTCCCCGCTCCCGAAGCCCCCCGCTGGATTCGTGATGGACCCCCACGGCCGGGTCCTCATGGCTTCCTCCAAGCGGATCGCCACCATTGTGAGATTTCTTTTATCTGTTTTTTGTTTGTGTTCTTTTGAGCTAGGGTTTGGGGTTTGGTTTTGAATTGAGAAAATGTTGTGTTTGCAGGTTGATGCTGCGAATAATCTGCCGCTGGAGTGCGTGATCCGGAGAGTGTTCGAGAGCTCTCGAGGGCAGGAGTGCATGCTGCTCTGCCCCGTCGATATGTGAGCTTCTGCCTCTTGAAGTCGTCTTGAGCATATGGGATCTTTTTGATGAAATTGCGTGCTTTCTTATTGCAGGCCGGTGCAGATTCTGAAGAGCTCAAATTTTAACGGATGGTCAGCTGTGCGTCTCTAACTTCTGTTGAATTTTAGTGTAATGTTTATATTAGTGTTTTTGTGGCATTGGTTATCTTGATTGTTGAAATGACATGTTGTGACTTCACCATGCCATTATTAGTTTTTTGTTATCCATATTCCCATTGGAGTGAATTAAATTAACTCCAACCAAAAGGGAGCTTTGGCACTTATATATACATGCATACAATGTAAGGCCTATTTTGGCAATGGGGTTTGGTTTCCCAGCCGGGGTTTCATGGAGTTTAAGAGCCAAACTCCAAACATTGAAACTGTGCTCCATTTGGTAACCATTTTGGAGTTAGCCAAACTCTAGTGAAACTCCATAAAACCTCAAAATATGTGTTTGGCAACCAATTTGAGTTCAGAAACCGAGTTGTTGACCTGCTTGTTCTAGTGTTGAAATATTTTGAATATTTTAAGATAACAAATGAATTGACTGTTGTAGGAAAAACAATGAAAGAATGCAAGTACAGTGTGACTTTTAATGTGGGTTTCACCAGATAGAACAAGCAGTCAACAAGCTTTAGCTATTTCTTATGAAACATATAGTAGACACGTGGACATCTTACATTCCAAGCCTTTTACCATGCGTTGCAAAATGTCCGAAGTGTTGAAGAGGTAGTTGTGTTGCACATTTCATCAGAGGCTAGTAAATTACACTGTTATAATACAAGGGTTTATGAATCTTCATCAAATCTTTTTAAGGCATGCATGTCAGACTATTTCTTAGGATTACCTGATCTTTATTTATATATTTAAACATATTAAAATACCTGATACTCTTTTCCAGGTTAATGATGAGGAAGTTGACGCCATCATTCCTTCTGCAGCTTATGCTCTTGCAAAGATACATATGCATCTTGTAATTAGCGGGTAAAGATCTTGGGTCTTATCACTTACGGTCTAACATTTGTTCTTTATTAGTCTCCAGAAGTTTAATTTGTTTAAACATGATAGTTTGATTCCCGAAACCTTTAAATTGGTGCGATTTGATTAGGAAAAGTACATTTCTTTTTTAATACACAGTATGCTGTTTCTAAATTCTTCTTGAAAAATTTATTCTGGCTTATCTTTCTTACCTGTTCAGGTTTTGTTATACTGCAAGAGGAGGCTTTTGTTATACTGAAGAGGACATCCTTGAATTTCGGACAGGTATATATTTCAACTATAATGGTTGCAAGAGATACAGAAAGTGCTTACAATTTTTGCTACATAATCTTAAGATCTGAGGACTTTTAGATGTTGTACCTTTTTTCATGCTCTTTTGTTTGTTGGAACAAGTGACAACTGAGATCTACAATCAAATGTTGCAGATTGTAGTTAGGGTTAGGGATCATAAGAACTCAACAAAAGACATGCCAAAGAAAGTTCACCAGATATTTTCCTTTGGAGTACTGTTAGAACAAACCGATAACTGAAGAATACAGTTAACTGCGATTAAGTAGATATTTTTTGTTTTTAGATTACAGATTGTAGATAAAGAAAGTTTAAAATAAAGGCCTCGAAAAATTGAAATAAATGTTTTTGCACAACAAGCTATTGAATCATTTAAAAGAGTTAATAATACCATTTTAGCCTAGATGGTGTGCTTCTATGCGCTAAAAAAATTCACCGGCAGCATAAGACTTTTACCCAGGTTAATCCGGGGACTGCTTAATGCTTATGTTGGAAAGATAAAATATAGGTTGTGGGTAAATGGGCTAAGGAAAAGAATGGAACTGTTTGATGAGCATCATTGCTACATTTTGTCATCATATGCTAGCCTTTCTCTTTGACCCTCATAAAGTTTAAAAAAATTTGTTGAACAAGAATGAAATTTAGATTAAGTCATTTATCTTTCATGCAAGGGCTAGTGTGATACAGTTTCCAGACAGCAGAAAGCACATTATTCTCTGCTTGTTCTTTGAATTAACCATGTACAACCCTGTCAATGGAACTGCTGGACAACTTCCTCTTATTGATTAATTGTCTGTGGCAGTCAACGTATCTTATTGAGAACATGGGATGCTGCTCAGCCAGCCTCTTTCATTTTATAATAATTGCTTTCTTCCTGAAAAGCCCTACACAGCAATACAGGATCAGGCATAGAGATATTTATGTGGAACCAATGTAGCATGGATATTTCTATAAAGGTATGCCTATAGTGTGTTTAGGCAAAACTGTAATTTGAATTTATAGAGGATCTGTAGGGGGTGTACATGTGAAAATGTTACACTAAAATGACTATATGCACAACTATATCATCCAAGTATTAATTTCAGAGGGCCTTTGTTAAAACTTAAATGTGTTCCATTTGGATCTTTGACTTTATATCTCTGTCTTAGAGTTGCTGTGATTCTACTACAGCAAATCTTCTTCTTTCTTTTTCTCCTAAACTTTCTTAATTAAGAGATTTTTGGAGGATTGTTCCTTACTGAGTGAGCTTAAATTGATGACCATATGAACTGGATTTCTAGGGTTTGTAGCAAGCACCTCTTGCCTATAGTTATCCTAGTCCTTGATTTGGCACCAATTTGGCCCGGATTTCAAATTAAGCTAGTTGTAAAATTTGATCCATCTTTACTTTAGCTTTTATTCTCCATATCTGACCTCAATTTGATGGGAAAGATTCTTAAATAATGCTGCTGTCAAGAATGGCATTCAAATTCGTCCTGCAAGGTGTGCACGTTAGTAGAATGCATAAAGAGATTAGGAAATATGATGCGGACATGTAGCCATGACTTTGGTGCGTATATCATCATTGAAGAAGACGAGTTGCTTCGATTTGGTTCGAGCAGTTCAAGTAGTCTTTATGTATTTTCTTTTTTATTGTATTTTTGAATTTTTTTAGTTTCTTTGTATTAGTTTTAATATCACATCAGATGTATTCTGAGAGTTAGTTTTTGTAAAGCCTATAAAGGCCTCATGTACTAGTTAAAGGAACTAATGAATGAAAGTAATGGGGACATCTTGCCAGTGTTAGTTATCTTTTTATGTCTTAGTCTAATTTTGAATTTAGCTTTTTCTTTTATTATGAAATTTAGTCCCACATCGGTTGTGATGGGAAAGTTGACTTTGTAAGAGCCTATATAAAGAGACTCAACTCAATGAATAGGCAGATAATGAATAATTAAAAAAATTTTCAGTTAAATTCTCTTGAGAGTGCTCTTGAGTTTGGGTGCGAAGCCCGTGGTGTAAGGGGTGTGAAGCCCGCGTAAGAGGTGCGAAGCCCAAATCTATCCGGTTCTTTTCTAAATCCTAATCCCTCTTTTCTAGTTCTTCAATTTAAAACCCGAGTTTTTCAGTTTTTAGTTTGAAGGTGATTGCGATCCTATCCTATATTACATCAATTTGGTATCAGAGCTCTTATTTTCAATTCCCTTCAAATAATTTCCCCCCGCTTTTCCCCAAACCCAAGATCTAAATCCCTAGATCTATTTCAAAAAAAAAGAAGAGAGAAAAACAGAAAAAAGAAAAAAAAACAAAAAAAGCAAAAAAAGAGAGGAACCAAAAAAAAGGTTACTGTTCACCGTGAATAGTAATAACCGATTACTGTTTACCGTGAACAGTAATCACGTGATTACTGTTCATTTTCCCATCCCCAACCAGTCTGGAGTCCATTTCTCGTCCATTTGTGGTCCGTTTCGAGCTCTGTTCGAAGCGTTGGGTTCGTGACTGAGCCCCAGAGCCACTATAGCACTTGAGCAGCAGATTCGACCTCCACGAGCTCGTATTTGGCACCATCACTGTCATAACAGCAGAGAATCAACGTTTCTGGTCACGTCTTCAACCCAATTTGAGTCCAATTCGTGCCACTGAGTTTATTGGGTAACCTTTGTTAGTTTTATTCATGGGGTTTTACTTTTGTGGCAAATATATTTATATTGATGGGGATGAAAAGGAGGTTGAAATGGACATGTATGCAGCTCTCCCGTAGTTTCGGGGTTTTTATGATCAGGATGGGTATGAAAAGTGAGAAAATCATCTTGAGGATTTCTTTAGGTATTTTTTCTTGACACCTGCGCAGAATGCCACTACGCCCAAATGAAGCTGGCTGGAGAAGCTTATTGGTGGTGGGAAAACAATCATATCGACTGTCAAGATTGGCTTATCTTACAAGAACATACTCAGTATGCTCCACACCTCGAGGGGCCACAATTCAGCGATCTGGTTGCTGAATGTAAGGAGATTCTTGCTGGCATGGTGAAGATGTTAGAAAGCAGGGCGGTAAAGGCTGTTGACAATCTAGAATCAGAGCCAGAAGTTGATGACAATCCAACACCAGAGCCAGAAGTTGATGATAAGATAGAGCTAGAAGTTGTTGCTGAGTCGGTGTCACAACATGAAGAGATTTTCCCACAACATATGAAAGTTGAAGAGCTCCCTGTTGAGACCCTTGTAGATCTTCCAGCGGAGCCTACCTTGGAGCTAGTACCACTTTTGGCAGTTGTGAGGGTATCATTTTTTTTGACATCGCCTGATGTGTACGACCTATTGCAAATATGTTTACAGGAGATAGGCTCATATGAGATCAGATCACTTATGGTGCAAAGTGCAGTCAGTTCAGTTTTCATCATGGATGACGTGTCTCAGTATGCTATTAGTGCCCTGATCGAGCTGCCATCTTTTATCGATCCGACACGGAGATCAGTTCCACCTCCATCACTTTGGTCTCGATGTGATGCATTAATACTGCTGTCACAACTACCACCATGGTCCGATTGAGATGCTTCATGAGAGGTGTCCTCACTCGATAGAGTCGACTCTCTCCCACCCCGGGGGAAATGATGGGGACATCACGTTAATACTAGTTATCTTTTTTATGTCTTAGTCTATTTTTGAATTTAGCATTTTCTTTTATTATGAAACTTAGTCCCACATCGGTTGTGATGGGGAAGTTCACTTTGTAAGAGCTTATATAAAGAGACTCAACTCAATGAATAAGTAGACAGTGAATAATTAAATTTTTTCTAGTTAAAATCTCTTGAGAGTGCTCTTGAGTTTTGAGTGCGAAGCCTGCAGTGCAAGGGGTGCGAAGTCCGCGTGAGGGGTGCGAAGCCCAAATCTATCCGAATCTTTTCTAAACCCTAATCCCTCTCTTTTAGTTCTTCAATTCAAAACCTTAGTTTTTCAGTTTTCAGTTTGAAGGTGATTGCGATCCTATCCTATATTACATCAGAAAGCTTATTAAAATTCCTCAAATTTGAGCGTGATATGGATTCCTTAATCCAATCATTTCGGAGTGTGAAACCCTAGAGAACCCTAGTTTAGGAGTGTGAAATCTAGCTAGCTCTAATTAGAAGTGTGAAACCCTAGTTAGTTTTATCCCCTTCTTCCTCCTCAATCCCTCTTCCAAACCCTAATTCTCTTTTCCCGAAAATCTTAGAAAAAATAAAAAAGTTACTATTATTCTTCATCCCCTACATCTCTCTCTCTCACCCTAACCCTAGCCCTAGCCACAAACCCAATCAACACCCTCTTCTTCCTCTCCTCACGAGCTTCTCTGTCACCATCTCCCCTCTCGGCCTTCTCGCCTACCTCTCCACGCCAGCATCGCGCTACTGCTTCCCTCCCCTCCTCTGGTTTTTGTTGCTGCTACAGATTGCACAATAGCAACCGACAGCAGTCCAGCCCAATGCCACCCAGCCACCACTTCGCCATAACTCCCTCCATCTTCTCCCCTCCGTGGCCTCCCTCTTCCTCCTCCCTCCCCCACCTGGACCGTCGCCGACAACTCCACTCTCTTTCACCCTCGCTTGTAGTCGAGCCTGAGGGCCTTAATTAAGTAGATGTGTTTGACCTGCTTGTCATCACACTCCAACCCGAACCCAATTCATTAACTGAATTGGGGTTTAACTCCTAACCCGCTACAGATTCGACCCGCGAAGCAACCCGATGCGCTCCAACTCTAGACTCGGATCCGCAACACAGTGCGCACCCGGATTCGTGTACAGTGCAGACCGTTTGCAGAACAGACCCGTTAACAGTTTCAGTTTGGTTTTCAGACTGTTTCTCAGTTGTTTGGAGCCCGATTCGAGCGATTTTTGAGGCGTTGGAATCGTGAAAGATAGAGCTACGCATCCACAAACATTACAAGGACACTGAGGTCAAACATGATCCTCAGTTGGTACTTTTTTCTGGCACGGTCATTTATTTTGAGTTTGATATTCAATCTCTGAGCTTTTGTCAATTTAAATGCTTTCGCAAAAAGTGAGATTGTGCTATCTATTTACTCTTAAACTGCTAGTTTAAATATTGATCGCAAAATCTTGCGCCTGCATAATATAATTATTATCTTTAATTAATTCACGATTGAACTTGATTAATATAGGCATTTTGTTTGTTAAACTCATTTGCTGCGTTCTTACCCAACAATCGTAATTTGTTGGTGAAACATGGTTTTAGTAATTTTATCATTGATTTCCAAATACACAAACATGTTCCGCATCAAAAATAACAATTAAGTTAAAAGACCAGACTCACCAAATAATTTCACACAAATAAATAGGGTACACTTAGTATAAACACAAATAAATAGGGTACACTTAATATTTATCACACACATGCGTGCACACCCACACACACACTACTAGATTCATCTGATCTTCATAAGAAACTTAAGAAACAAAACAAATTTCATTTGGTCATTTTTGCGAAGAAAACAGAAAAAATTTCTCATCACATGTTGGCGAGCACTGGATTATCTATTAGAAACCAGTTTGAGCATTTTTGTTTATTGCTACTGTCCACTTTTTGTTGAATTTTGCAACTAAAGCTTATTGAATCATGCAGATGATGGTGAAGCAATTGATGGCTTGCCTACCGAAGGTGTAGAAATAACTTGCTTTAGTCTGGTGAGTTTCTTTTATAACGTTTCAATTGCTTGTTTTTTGTCTTATAGTTCTCAACAGCCGTTCAATATGTTTCAGCTGATTAACAGTTTGAGTGCCATGGATTAGTACTAGAGAATTTGGCTAGAATTGATGGGTTAAATAAGAGGTCTTTAATAGAACAAGAGGAAAAGATCAGTTTCATTTGCTGGAAACACCATCAACAACAAAATGTCTTCATCCCAAGTTTTTTGGGATTCGCTGTGCGCGCGCGTGTGTGTGTGGGGGAGTGCGGTGGTGCAAATGAAAATATTTTGGAAGTTCCTTATAGTTACATTGGAAGCTTGTCATGATTTCTTGATTTTTTGCCATATCAGCTTCCATTAAGGTGTGACAGAAATAACCCTTCTTTCTTGTGTGTATCAAATAAGAATAATAACACAAACAGTGAAAATAGTCAGGTCAAGGAAACTGTAGAGAGAGTAACATAAAGACCAAGTTACATGAAACACTTTCAGAAAATCACAGGTCAAGTAAAATCCTACTCAATTAAGCAACATGTACATTTCTTCTCAAATCCCTTACCCAGTTCTTCTCAAATCCCTTACCTAAGGATTTAAAGGACCACCCAAAAGAAAAAGAAGGCTACATCTAAAGAAAATCTCACTAATCTAAATCACCTTTCAACCTTTTGCAGAAAAACCGATCAGCAAAGAAAATTAAGGGCTATTACATTGATCAAATCTGCAATGAGATTGGCTTGAAAGCCCCAAGAAAGCCTCCTCCTTGGCCAACGATAAAACTCGAAACCCTTCCCAATTTTCTTTTCCTTTTTCCCTCTTCTTTCTTCCCCTGCTGTTAGAATCCTTGGATCTCTTTTCTTTATTTTTCTCGGTTAAAGAAACTGGCACCTGTCACGCTTGCCCCTCTCTCGCGTTTCTAACTGCAGAGGGTTGGGCTATTTAATGATGGTAGGCCCCACTCATGGGTTGGACCATGCAACACAAGGAATGCAAGATCTTGTTGTTTTCAATTTGGTATATAGTGATTAACCTGGATTCCTAAGCTGATTCTGAAATATGGAACTGACTGTTTTTTTTACCAGCGTAGGGACTAATAAGACTTTCATTATTATTTCATGTTTTTTAGCTATACACTCAAAGGCTGAATAATGGAATACTAGTTGAGTGACGGGTTCCGTACCACTGAACAAAAGATTTGGGATGTTATACCTGTGTATGAGATAACTCAATCATAATTTTGCTTTCTTACTTTTCAAAACACAACTCAACCATTCTCTCAATCTTTGTTCTATCATGGTATCAGAGCTAAAGGTGGATTGGGCCCTATTTGTTAATGTATAGTGATATAAGAGTTTGGTGAAAAAAATATTGGTGAGCTCAAGGTGATGATTTGATCAAGTTGAGGAACCGACAGAGCGAATGGGTGCTAGAAGGGTGAAGACTTGAGTAAGTTGAGGTACTAGAGCATGAGATTTAGCTCGGGGTGAAGATGAGAAACTAGAGCTGAAGGAGAGAGTAGGCTCAGGGTGTTGAGGTACTGGAGCCGAATTGAGATTTAAGGTGGAGTTTGGAGAACATGCGATTTAAGAATGGTTCGATCGGGTTCGAATTAAGGTGGAGATTGTTGCGATTGGGATTCAAGTCGAGGTAGATTCGAGTTAAGCTGGAGATTGTTGGGATTTGGTGACTCGAATCCACTTGAGTAATTAAAGGGTAATATAACAAGAAAGAAATAATGGTTTAATCCCACATGGATTAAAAGGAAAGATGGTTAAATGTTTAAATATGATTAATTCTAGACTCTAGGGACGGATGGAAAGGGGGGCGTGTCGGGGCGACCCCCCACCCCCACAGGCGAAATTTCGCTAAATCCCAATGTAGTAGGAGTGGGGCTATTCTTCCCCCCCCCCCTCTGAAATATCATGCAAATTTTCTTTTTGGAAGTTCTGAAAAGAGAAAAAACTACCTTAAGCATCTTCCTCCCATTAGTTTCTAAAAGAAGAAAAACTATTCCTAAAAATTCTCCCGTGGCAAAATTTGCTTCTGAAAAATTCCTCCCCATGTTATTAATTATAGTTTCTCAAAAACAGGAAAAGATCTCACGATTAACTTAAAACAAAAAGAGTAAGTAAAAGAAAAGGAAGAAAAGTGAGCTCCTAAAAATCCTCCCACAAGCAAAATTTGCTCCTAAAAGCTCACCTCTGATATTAATCACGAGTTTCTTAAACAACCTAAAAAATCTCTAAAAGGTTAATAGTTTAAAAAAAACTGGATACTAAAAATTCTTCGAATAATCATCTTTAAAAAGTCCGAATAGCTTTTGGGAAGAGAAAAAAATGTTTAGGCATAATTTTCTACATGCTCTAATATTTGAAAATTTTACCTTAATTTGCTTTTTTTAATTGTTTCTATATGTTAAGTTTCTTATTTACAAATTCCTATTACTACAAATTAAGTCATTCGTAAGAAGAGTAAAAAATGAAAAATTTCCTCTTCTGAATTTTGATCTTCATACAACGAGGTACCCTTGATTCGCAAAATGTTTCTTGGTATTTTTTTTCCTTTCGAGATTTTATTTCAGTTTATCTATTTGTACTAGTTCCTATGAATTAATACCTTTTTTTATTATTTATTAAGGTAAATTGCTCATGAATTAGAAATAGAGTTTCAATATTGAAAAGGCATAAGGCAAAAAATAAATATTTATCTTGGTATCATATTGATTATTTCTTTTTATCCGGCTCATTCTATATGAATTCTTTTTTTGGGAACATTTGTGTATGAAATTATTAAATATATTATTATTTTATATACTAATCGTTTTTTCTTCAACTTTATATTCGCCCCAATGAATGATTTGTGGCTCCGTCCCAGCTAGACTCCATTAACCATTAGGGATTTCCCCTTCCGAATCATATGAATTTTAAGCATATTTAACACTACCATCTAACCAGTGGGTGATATAACAAACTAGTATCAAATAGAGTAGACGAGTCCGTGTTGAGGTCAGTTTGGGTCGCAGGTGTGATCAAATTGAGTTGATGGGTTCTGTTTTGTTTCGGGTTAAAAGAGGGCTTGAATTCACAAAAACATTGCATAATGTAAAAATAGACATTTGTTAGAAGCTGCATACTTTTAATACACAGAAAGGTTCCTTAATATTTTTGGAGTGACAGTTCTTACCGCTTCCTATCTTATCTGTTGGGAACCAGCCAAGACTTGGAAGATATTTGATTAGGATTAGGATAAGGATTATTCTTTTTTATTACTTATTTAGTAGTCTTTTGTTTTATTTATTAGTCTTTTATTTTTTCAAGTCTTTTATTTTCTTTATTTTGAAGCACGAGTAGTGCATATGTCTTTTCTTCTATATGTACTCTTGTAGGCTTCTATTTGGAAATTAATGAACGAATGGATTATTGAAATTTTGAGAGATTGAATCCTTATTGGGTTCTTTCAAATCTTTATGTGTGAGGCATGGAGTGAGAGAGTGATTCTCCTAGGTGTGAAGGCTGAATTTGAATGTCCGTGTGATGCATGGAGTGGGTGAGGCTCGAATCAATCTTTATCTTTTTCCCAAAATTTTCAAAACCCAGATTAGTTTATCTCCAGTCTCGCCACAAACCCTAATTTCTTTCCCAATTTTCAAAATCTTAGCTTTCCCCCTTCTGTCCTACGTCATTACCAATTGTATGCCATCTTTTGTGCTCCAGGGTCAAATCCCTTACTCTTTACTTCATCTACACAAGAAACTCTTTGCTTTGCCCCTGAAGATTTTTGGGTGTGTTTGTTTTGCTCACGATAATCAGGCTAATATGACTCAGTTAGACCTTTTGAAATATATTTTCTTAAGGTACTCCAGGACTCAGGAGGGATACAAATGTTGTGATCTATCACCGATCAAACAACAGAGAAATATCGAGTTGAAAACTCAGGAATAGAAACATAGAAGATCTACCATTAGAAAGCAATTGAAACTAAAATCACCACACAACCAAATAACACCAGATTTAATGTTCGGCAATGTGCCTACGTTCACGGGGAGGAGGGGAGAAATCTTTATTGAAAACAGAGAAGAAACTACAAGAGTTACAAGAAGATTTCTCTCAATTTTCAATAGTGAAAATCTGAATTTTTCTAAATCTCTTGAATTCTTGGCACACCTTCAAAAGGCCACCCCAAGGGGTTTATATAGGCACCTAAGATGATTCTAGTCCAACATAAACTTCAACAACCAAAATCAGTACTGCCGTAGAGAAAGAGGAAACCCGGATTCAATCCAAAATAGGAAACAGAACCATATTTGAAAACTGACAGAATCTGACACTAGTCTATTAGGGCAAATTATTAGTCGAGTAATACCAAGTATTAGTCGACTATACTCAAAATCTAGTCGACTACTGTAACAATCTGAGAACCCAACTCTCTGTTACAGGGGATCAGTTGACTAGCCAAAGACCTAGTCGGCTAATAATCATGGACAATGCTTGTACATGTCCGTGCTTGATTTATGAAGCTTGTAACACCTCCACTTGAACCTGAATTCTTCTCCAATGAATATGGGGCATTCGAAATACTAACAATCTCCACCTTGACTCATGTTCATTGTGTCCCTCAGTTGAAATTGGCCTCCGCTTCATTCGCCTTGCTTTCTCCCTTTTGTGACTTCACATGGCTCCCTCTCAAGAGCCCGTTCACCACTTTACCTTTGGAGAACCTTGATGAAGTTCAGAGATGCTCTGAACTTCTCCACCGGGATGGTCTTTGTCATCATATCCGCTGGATTCTTTTTCGTGCTGATCTTTATGAAATCGATCACCTTATTATTCACGACCCACTAACGTATCTTGTGATACCTTACATCAATGTGCTTCGTCCACTTGTGATACCTGCGATCTTTAGCGAGATGAATCGCGCTTTGACTGTCGCAATGAACTCAAACTGAATGCTATATAATAAACATCTCAACCAATCCTTTCAACTACAAAGCTTCCTTTGATGCCACAACTGGAGCCATGTACTCTGCCTTTGTCGTTGATAGAGTAACTGTATCTTACAGCTCTACCTTCCAACTTATGATGCACTCAGCTATTGTGAACACATAGGCTATTATAGATCTTTGCTGATCAAGATCTCCCGCATAATCCATCAACATAGCCTTGTAGTACCTTAGGCTTTCCCGTTTTCAATCTCTAAAACACCAAGCCTAGTCTCGCAGTCTCTCGCAGATGTCGTAGCACCCACTTCACTACTTTCCAATGTTGCTTTCCTAGATTTGACATGAACCGACTGACTGTACCAACTGCACAGGCTAAATGAAGCCTAGTGCAGACCATAGCATACATGGGTGATCCTACCGCATTAGCATATGGTACTCGAGACATCAACTCCTCTTCCGGTGATTGTGCATGCAGGATAATTTGAAGTGACCTGCCAAAGGAGTGGTGGCTGGTCTTGCTCCTGCCATGTTGAATCTCTCCAACACTTTGATAACATAGTTCTCCTAGGATAGCCAAAGTCTGCTTGAGCCTGTGTCTTGAGTGACCTCCATACCTATAAGATTGTTTGGCTTCTCCCAAATTCTTCATGTCAAATTTCTTTTTGAGCTGAGCTTTAAGCTTCTGAATGTGTCTTGTTTCTCGCATCAATCAACATATCATCCACATATAACAACAAATATGTTGGATCATCACTCTGCTTAAAATAGACACAACTATCTACTCACATCAATTGTATCTGGTCTTGATCATGAAAGAGTCGAACCGTTTATACCACTGCCTGGGAGACTGCTTAAGTCCACAGAGGAACTTATTTAGAAGACACACCTTGTTTTCTTGACCTTTCTGAATATAACCTTCAGGTTGTTTCATGCATATCTTCTCTTCCAGCTCACGTGCAGAAATGCTATTTTGACGTCCATCTGTTCTAACTCTAGATCAAACTGAACAACTATCGCTAATAACATCCGAATAGATGTATGTTTGACTACAGGAGAGAAGATCTCATTGTAGTCAATACCCTCATTCTAAGCATATCCCTTGGCAACTAACCTTGTTTTCTACTGCTCATTGTTTTTCTTGCGAAAGACTCATTTGTAACCTATTGCCTTAGAGTCCTTTGAAAAATCGACTAATGTTCATGTTTGATTTCTATCCAAAGACTCCATCTCTTGCTCTATGGCTGTAATCCACTTGCCGTGGTTATTTGCCTCGATCACTTCCCCGTAACTGTCAAGATCTCCTGTTTCTGTTACTAATTCGAAAGAGACATGATCATCTTCCCAGCCATGCCTTATTGGTGGCATCGTAACTCTGACTAACCGCCTCAGCGGTCTAGGTGCTCTTGAGCCTGTTCGTCTCCATCTGAATCTGAGGAGTCCTCTTCTGACCCGTCAGGCCTTTAGGGCTCTCTGAGAACTCTACTGCCTTTTCCTGAGTGTCTGTCGAACTGTCTGAAGCTCCACCTTGCGCTTTATCCTCTGTCTCTGACTTTTCTTGCAACATTGATTCTTCGTCAAAGAGCACATTTCTGCTAGTAAAGGCACTCCTTGTCTCGAGATCCCAAAGTCTGAAACCATTGACTTCTTTGATGAACCCGATGAAGATACACTTCTTAGACTTGGACTCCAGTTCTTTTTTTGACTATCAACCAAACTATACACCGGGCAACCGAAAATCCATAAGATTGAATAGTTCACAGACTCTCCTTGCCATATCTCCTCTGGAATCTGAAGATCAATAGCTGTTGATGGTGACCTGTTTACCAGATAACTCGCATGATTCACCGCCTCTGCCTAAAATTCTTCTTAAATGTCAACATGTAATCTGATACTGCGGGCTCGCTCTGTAAGTGTCCGATTTATGCACTTTGCTACTTTGTTCTGTTCTGGTCGCCCTGGAATACTTAGCTGGTGTTCGATGCTCTTGCTTGCTAAGTAATCTTTGAATTCTTTGGAGATATACTCGCCTCTATTATCGGACCTCAAGACTTTCACCTTTCGCCTGTCTAATTTTTCACTATAGTTTTTTTACTCCTTGAATTTCTGAAATACTTTCGATTTCTGCTTCAAGAAGTATACCCAAATTTTTCTTTAAAAATTATCTATAAAAGTAACATTACCTAGCACCCCCAATGAATGCTACTGGCGAAGGCCTCCACACATCCGTGTGTATGAGATTTAGTAAGCCTTTTGTCTTGTGTTGTGATGTAGAGAAAGCTACTCTACGATGCCTACTTATAATGCAAAATTTACAAAGATCAAGTTTGTAATATTTGATACTTGGTAGAGCACAACCTTTTGTGTAAGGCTTGAAGACCTCGCTCGCTCATGTGTCTAAGACGCATGTGCCAAAGTCTTGTAGTATCCTCCTTCTCTGTTGCTGCTGAAGCATCACCAACAATAATGCTTCCTGTCAATTTGTACAAGTTTGATGTCCGTTTCTCTTCTGAGAATCGTCATGGAGCCTTTGGTAACTTTGATTCCTCCATCTGCACCAGAAAACTTATATCTTCGAGCTTTCAAAGCGCCCAACGAGAGAAGATTCATTTTTAAATCCAGAATGTCAAACGTTCGTGAGGGTTCGAACCTGTCCATCAAACATCTCATACGGATGTTGCCGATGCCAACAATCTTGTACGCGATGTCGTTATCCATCGGGACAAAGTCTCCATCATAAGACTTGTAAGTACTAAATCACTCTCTTTTTGGGCACATGTGGTATGTGCATCCCGAGTCAAGTAACCAAGCATCTGTGTATTTACCTTTTCCTGACTCAGCCGTCAAGACATCACATCGATTCTCCTCTGCTTGTTCGACAACCCTGGCTTGATCTGACTTTCCACTGGTACTTGCCCCCTCAGAATCCTTGACGCCTTTCCTCTTCAGCGTCTCCTTGTATTTCATACAATTCTTCTTGATGTTCCTAGTTTCTTACAAAAATAGTAAGAAAAACTGTTAGAAGCCTCTGGATCTTTTTTGGGTCCCCTACTCTTTGATCTCCCCTCGGCTTTTGACAACCAATCCTGAGGCTTTCTCCATAGAATCTGTCTTCTTCATTAGCTCGTTGTTTTGGAGTATCTGCCTAACATCTTTTAACTTTAATGTCTCCGTACCATACATGATGGTGGTCGCCAAGTGGTCATAACTCGATGAAAGAGAAGAAAGTAACAAAAAAGATTTGTCTTCTTCTTCTACCTTAACTTCTAGAGCCAACAAGTCGCTTAAAATTTTATTAAAAACATTGAGATGTTACAGAATATGTAATTTCACCTAGAGGGGGAGTGAATAGGTGATGACTAAGGTTTAATGGCAAATAATGCGGAATTAAAAACTAAGTGTAGCAATCCAAGCAACTAACAATCTACAACTCAAATAGTAACTTGCACAATAGAAAATTGTAATAAAAGAAGAGCAATTATAGCATGCAAATAAAGAGAGAGTTAAAGAGATAAGGAAGAGAGAGTAAGCAATCGCAAACACAAGAGGATTGCTCTGAAGTTCGAGCCACATGCTCTACGTCCCCGCTTTCACCGCATGAATGGTTTCCACTATAGTTTGATCCCACGGGATCACCACTCTGCACGTTCCCTCAGGAACGAATCAGACTCGCAATCTCTCACTTGGTGTCTTCTACACCTTACAAATGTCGAACCTGCAAGCTCGAATGAGGCCTCAACCTCTACAATTCTTCTCAGCTACAATGAAGGAGATGACCTTCTCAAGGTCTCTAAAATGGCTCACAAAAGCAACCTATAACCAAGAGTGGATTTTTAGCTCTGAGATTTGTGGTTAGGAAAACTTGTAATCAAAGGAGTGTGAGAATCAAAAACAAAAGAGAATGAAAAAGGATTCGAGGTGAAGAACTCTTTCTCTTTTGAAAATTTTCTCTTTGGAAATTTGAATCTAAAGGATTGAAGGTGTTATCTCTTGATTCAATTTGTTTTTCTTAGTTTTGACTAATGGTCAATAGGTTTTCTTTATATAGGTATTCAAAAATACAGAGAGAAACCAATATAGCTATTTTTTGATTAGTCATTAAACAGTTTCTTAACAATATAATAGGCAAAACCTGCAAAAAGCAAACAGGTCGGTCGATCGCTCGGTCGACCACCAACGGTCATATTTTTTACTGTTGGGATCGTCGGCCGACTGGCCGGTCGACCGATCTTAACCGAGAGCAAAGGTGCTTACAGTCAGTCGATCCCCCGGTCGACCGACATGCACAATGAATTTTTGTGCACCTCGGTCGATCGCCCGGTCGACTGACTTAAGGCTAAAGTTCAGTTTTGAAAAAAAACATGAAATTCTGTTTTATGTTTTGTGATATATTTTTCACCAAAAGGATATGCAATATATTTCATGGTATTCTGTAAAGTCCAAAACTGTGAGATCAAAGGTCAAACACAAAATCTAAGATAGGACAAATGTTTTAGGTAGAAACATAAATCTCTTTGATAAAACATAAAATATTTTCATAACGAAAATCATTTTGCAAACTTTTGAAATCAATTCAACATTTTGTAAAACAAAACTCCAAACGTGTTCTTTTTGTGTGTGTGAATCTCATGAGCTAATGAATTTACCACTTTTTAGTTTTGACAAACTAAATTCTTACAAAAAGAATAAAGAAAAATTCTTTTCCTTGCCAAATAGTAGTCCCTGGAGCTTGTCTCTTTGAAATAATTTCTAACTTCAATCTTGATAGCTTAGCTCTGGGATCCTCATCTTTAAGTGCTTCATAAACTTGTGAGTCTTTATGTTGAAGCTAAACTTTATCATGAAATCAGTCTTCTAAAACTTATGTAGATATAAATGTTAGATTAAATAACTTCATGGGATTATCATCATCAAAACTAGGGCAAGGGACTTTTGTGCCAACAATCTCCCTCTTTTTGATAATGATAAAACACATGGAGTTATTTAAATAAAATTGGAAGAGGCTTCAAATGAAGCTCCCCTAAACATGTGCATACATAACGAATGTGACATATAATTATCAAAAACTGAAATAGGATATACAATATGTAACACAATTATCAAATTGAGCATAGGAATGTGATATTCAATATAAAAGCTCTATGCAACACATTTATGTGTAACAAGATATGATAAATAAAAGCATATGCGTAAATGTTTTCCTCCATCCATTCATAACCACCAACCTTCATAAAAGGGTAAGTATACAAAATAGAAGTTTTTAATACCAATTTAACTATACCAATGTAACTAAAGATACCAAACAAAGATACAAAATGTTTTAGCTAATAATTATTTGTCACAAAACAGGTGTCCAACAACAAGAAAGCGCACAGTCTAAAAACATACCAAGACACTGCCAAAATATACAATGTACCAAAACAAAATAGATGTCTAATAACAAAAATAACTTTCTACTACTACCTGCTTCTTTCTTTTTTTGTCATACATCAAAAATAAGGAGGAGTCAAGTATCTTCTTCTTCATCCACATCTTCTTCAGGTTCAGCGGCTGGTTGATATGCCATAGAAGCATCTTGAGGGGCCATCCACGGATCAAACGATGGACCAGTTGGAGGAAGAGGACGTTCATAAGCATCCGGAACTGGTTCAGGCCAATCGTGCTTGGAGAAATGATAGTCCTCACAACGCTGAAGGTATCTGTTGGTGGAGCACACATAGGCCATGTCATTTGCTGCTCTCTCCGCATAGTTTCCTGGTTAGTAAGAATCGTCTCTGTGGAAGAAGTGATATGTAAGGAGAGGTCACTCAACTGGGTCATCATACCTGCATAAGGATCGACAGCTGAATAGGAGGAACCATAGACAAAATGTTGCACAAGTAGTGAGGAAGGATGGGAAGGAGCCTGAACATGAGCACCAACATGCATCCTCTTCAAGAGGGTGCTATTGATGTCAACACAGGGGTTTATGGCTCTCTCATTAGATAGGTTGATTTTGAAATGTTTAAAGAGACGGGTAAGGATCATCCTGTATGGAAGATTCTTATTGGAAATCATCAAATGGTCAGATAACATGAAATCGATGATAAGACGAGGTATGTTGACTATAATGCCTTTCAGAAGGCAATAGATGAGCAAGGGGCACAACCTCGGACATGACTATAATCCGCTGATTTAGGCAGGAGATTATGGAAAACGATCTTAGTAAGGACCTAAGCGCGAAGCGTGTAGCGCTTCACCTCCTCATTCCTTACTATGGCCGGGTTATCATCATGTAACAAGCAAGAGGCGATGAGAGCACTCTCACCGTCAGGGAACTCAAAATCATGAAAATCAAAATAGAAGATTTCTACACTATCACAAGATAGTTTAAAAATCCTAGCAAAGCGCTCAAGAGAGATGTTGATATCCACATCCTTGACCCAAGATTTGACATGATTGATAACAAAGGATAGATTAGAATAGAAGTATTGGACCAGATCGGGATAAACTTGTTCCTTAATAGTCACAAAATGATTTAGGGAACTAGTTTTAAGGATGGTAATAAGATCCAAATGATCAAAATCAGCAAGAACAACACAACGACTAGAGATGATATGTTTACTACAGATAATCGAGTGTTTGTACATGGCATTCTTAGAAACAAAAACATTTTTTGTTCTAGAAGAGAATTTAGGTTGTTTAGATTTTTCAGCTCTAGGACGTTTAGAAGACATGATGGGTAGACTAGTCTAATGATAAAAATTGCAGAGATCAATAGCATATATTAGTACCAACACACAGAAAAATTGAAAAAATTATTACACAAAGAATGGAGAAAGATATTCCTGGGATATTTCTAAAAATTTCTTTTCCAAATAGGGTTTAGATGGACGCTAGAGATGAGATCTAGAAGAATTTAGGAGAAATTTGGAGGGATTTGAGTGTATGAATGAAAGGGAAATGTTGGGTGGAGAGTAGGGAGTCGGCAAGATGTAAGAGAAGATAAGAAAGAGAAGAAACTAGGGTTCCCAAAACAGCAGCAGTATTTATGCAAATACGACTGTCGGTCGACTGCCCGGTCGACCGGCACGACCCGAGAGCACTATCTAATAGACTCTCAAAGTGTCTGTCGACCGGCAGGAAGGGTAAGCCTTATGACAGGCATACTCGGTTGACTGCCCAGTAGACCGAAGCAATCCATAGAATCCAAATGACTCAATCGACCGGTCGACCGAGGCTGCTCCTCAAGCAAAAATAGTTTAAAACAACCAGATTTTTATAAAATATATTTTAAAAGTAAAATTTTAGAATATACTATAAGTAGAGATAAACATCTAGTAATAATCCAAAGACCAAGAAATTTAAATATTTTGATAAATTAATTTTGACGAAAGTATTCTTAGAAATTTCCTAAAACTCAATATTTTGATTTAATTCATAAATTAGGCTAATTAAATAAGAAATGAAGCTGGATTCCCTTGACGGACTCTGAACTTCTCCTCATGTTTCCTCTAAATTATGAGTTGAGGTGCTCTTTGCTTTTCTTATTTGAATTGCTTAATTGTAAATTAAATGCGAAATAAACATATATATATATATTATATATATATATATATAATATATATATATATATATATATATATCAAGGTTCTAAATATCGGATATCGGGATCGTATCGGATGGGGTTTTCATATCGGATATTGGGGAAGATATCGGGGATACGCGCGCATATCGGGCGTTCATATCAGACACTATATATAATGAAATATTAATAACTAAAAGTTAGTTTAGAGTCATAGATATCATCTACCTAATAAAAATGATGTAATATGCTTGCAAAGACAGTAAAAAAACAATGTACATTTGCACGCAGTCGTGCAATAAATAAGTTATTTCGTATCGGGTGATATATCGGGCGATTTATTGCCCAATATCGGGCGATTTATTGGCCGATATTTCAAATATTGGCCGGTTTTTGCTGCAAACGATATGGCGAACGATTTTCCTATATCGTATCGGCAGCAGGCAAAAAAGAGATATCGGACGATATCTCGGCCGACTCGGCCGATATTTAAAACAGGGATATATATATATATATACTTAACAATCAAAATATTTATTTTAAAATTAGAGGACATTATGTTTATCAAGATATAGTGTCCAAACATAATACAAGTCAATCAAACAATAGTTCCTACAACACAAGTCATGAAGATAATCTAGGGCATGTAGTTTCTAAGTTTCAACAAGAATATGTGTACAATGATAATCATGTGAACTGTGAAGAGACTAAAAACAATTAAACATAGACATGCAATTTAACACCAAACAATTTAGCAATGTTAAGCTATAGACAATCCTAAGCATTATGTGAAATTTTAAAAATTCAAATTTTGGGGATGTTACCGGTAGAAGCTAAAGTTTCTCCAAATAGGTGTTGTTCTTCCACCTTGTCCTTGATAGTGATGCATTCGTATTGTAGATCGCTTGAGCTCCATTGCATCCACCACCAAAGTACCGCTTCCTTCTAAGTCTTGGAGGATCACACCTACATCAAAAGAATTTGGTGTGTTCTTTGGTATCCACATCTTTTTGGATCCTATAGGGTTAGTCTTTTCTCAAACCAAATATTTTTGGCCTTCAAATTTAGTTTTGAATAACAAAATTTGGCTAGATGATCTTTGTGGCCACAATGTGTACAAGTGTACACTTTGCCATAAATAAATGCATGATGGTGATTTACATTGTGATCATGCTTGGTGTGAGCATATGAAATGTGTTTCCCTTGGGTTTTACCCTTTGGATACATAGCTTTTAACTTTTTAACATTGATAGCACAAATTTTTAATGTAGAATCTAAATCAATCATTCTATTTTTTAAGGTTTGAAATTCATTTTTATCTAGACTAGTGCTAGGGCTTTTTCCTATACAAATGCGTTTGTGATTTTCAAAATCTTCTTTGCTCTTTTGAAAATACAATGAAAGATCTTCTTTTTCTTTCAAAACAAGCTCTAGTTTATTATTCAAAATCTCATTTTCTTTTCTTATTGTTTTGAAAATTTGAGATCTCGTATCTACTTTGAGGTTCTTCAAAAAATCGAGCTAATTCATCCATGGTGAGTTCATCATCATCTAAAGAGGTTTCAAGAGTAACCTTTGGACTTTCCTCTCTGTTTGCCATGAAGTAAACATTTGCGGTGTCGATCTCTTCATCGTCAGATTCTGTTTCCGAGTCATCCCAAGTGGCCTTCAAGACCTTCTTGTGTAATTTCTTTGATGTGGTCGCTTGTAAAGATGGGCAATTTGCTATGAGATGTCCCGTCTTCTTGCAATGATAGCAAGGACCCATCTCCTTTTCAAACTTTCCTTGTGGTCTACCTTTTGAGTAGTGACTTTGCTCCCCTTCTTATAGAACATTCTTCCCACTTTCTGGATAAGCATAGCGAAGTCTTCTTCACTTTCTTCCGATGAATCTTCGTGATCTTCAATGGAAGTAGTTGCTTTGAAAGATATTGATTTCTTCTTGGTAGGTTCTCTCCCTTCTCGCACCTTCATTTCCATTTCGTGGGTTTTGAGGTTCCCAATAAATTCGGAGAAGTCCATCTCCTCACGATCATTCAACTCCTTGAGAATAGTTGCCTTGTCCTTCCAAGCTTTGGGAAGAGCTCTATCACATTCCTTTCCTTTTGATCATTGTCAATGGAATCACCTAAGGTTCTAAATATCGGGATCGTATCGGATGTGGGTTTTTCATATCGGATATTGGATATCGAGGGAGATATCAAGGATATGTGTGCATATCGGGCTTTCATATCACATTATGTATAATGAAATATTGATAACTAAAAGTTAGTTCAGTGTCATAGATATCATCTACCTGATAAAAATGATGTAATATGCATATAAAGACAATAAAAAACAATGTACATTTGCACATAGTCGTGCAATAAATAAGTTATTTCACATCAGGCGACATATCGGGTGATTTATCGACAGATATCGGGCGACTTATCGGCCAATATTTCAAATATCGGCCGTTCTTTGCTGCAAACGATATGGCGAACGATTTCCCTATATCGTATCGGCAGTAGGTAAGAAAGGAGATATCGGACGATATCTCGGCCGACTCGATCGATATTTAAAATAGGGGAATCACTTAAGGAAGACAAACCGTTAGTGATTTTAGTAAAACGGGTAAGCATTTCATTTATGGATTCATTATCAAGCATGTAAAAGTTCTCATATTGAGAACGGAGCAAATCAATCTTAGAACGTTTAACTTGTGAGGTGCCCTCATGAGTGATACTCAAGTCATTCCATACTTCATAAGCCGATTTATAACACATGATAAGTCATCATCATGCAATGCTTGTGCTAGTGCATATTGTGCCTTTGCATTGGCCTCATAATCTATGGATGTTGCCTCAGACCATGTTTTTTCACCATCACGAGGTTCTACAAATTCCTTAGTAATGGCCTTTGCAACCCTAAATCGTAGAGACTTAAGGAAAATAGTCATCTTCACTTTTCATATGGGAAAATTCAACCCATCAAATTTGGGTGGGGATTTAATGCTAGACAGCTAGTGAAGTCGTGTGATGCCATGAAATCAAGCAATAATATGAACTAGATAACAAATGCAATAAATATAGCCAACAAAAGGATCTCCCTAAGGTGGTTAAACAAAAACTAGGGTTTAGGCCTTAATACCAATTGTAATTTCACCTAGAGGGGGGTGAATAGGTGATGGCTAAGGTTTAATGACAAATAATGGGGAATTAAAAACTAAGTCTAGCAATCCAAACAAATAATAATTTACAACTCAAATAGTAACTTACACAATAGAAATTTGCAATAAAAGAAGAGCAATTATAGCATGCAAATAAAGAGAGAGTGAGTTAAAGAGATAAGAAAGAGAGAGTAAGCAATAGAAACACAAGAGGATTGTTTCAAGGTTCGAGCCACTTGTTCTACGTCCCCGCCTTCATTGCGTGAAGGGTTTCTATTATAGTTTGATCCCGCGAGATCACCACCACACGTTCCCTCAAGAATGAACCGGACCCGTAAGTCCTCTCATTTGGTGTCTTCTACACCTTACAAATGTTGAACCGCGAGCTCGAATGAGGCCTCAACCTCTACAATTCTTCTCAACTACAATGAAGGAGATGACCTTCTCAGGACCACTAAAATGGCTCACAAAAGTAATCCTATAACCAAGAGTGAATTTTTAGCTCTGAGATTTGTAGTTAGGAAAGCTTGTAATCAGAGGAGTGTGAGAATAAAAAACAAGAGAGAATGAAAAGGATTTGAGGTGAAGAACTTTTTCTCTTTTGGAATTTCTCTTTGGAAATTTGAATCTAAAAGATTGAAGGTGTAACCTCTTGATTCAATTTGTTTTTCTTAGTTTTGACTAATGGTCAATAGGGTTTCTTTATGTAGGTATTCAAAAATACAGAGAGAAACCAATATAGCCATTTTTGATTAGTCACTGAACAATTTCTTAACAATATAGCTGTTATAGGCAAAACCTGCAAAAAGTAGACCAGTCGACCGATCTCAATCGAGAGCAAACAATCAGTCGACCGCCCGGTCGACCGACATGCACAAATGAATTTTTGTGCAGGCCAAAGTTCAGTTTTGGAAAAAAAGATGAAATTCTGTTTTATGTTTTGTGATATATTTTTCACTAAAAAGGATATGCAATATATTTCATGGTATTTTGTAAAGTCCAAAACTGTGAGATCAAAGATCAAATACAAAATCTAAGATAGGACAAATGTTTTAGGTAGAAACATAAATCTCTTTGATAAAACATGAAATATTTTCACAAAGAAAATCATTTTGCAAACTTTTGAAATCAATTCAACAATTTGCAAAACAAAATTCCAAACGATGTTTTGTGTGTGTGAATCTCATGAGCTAATGAATTTACAACTTCTTGGTTTTGACAAACTAAATTCTTACAAAAAAGGAATAAAGAAAATTCTTTTCTTTGCCAAATAGTAGTCCCTAGAGCTTGTCTCTTTGGAATGATTTCCAACTTCAATCTTGATATCTTAGCTTTGGGATCCTCATCTTTGAGTGCTTCATAAACTTGTGAGACTAAACCTTATCGAGAAATCATTCTTTTACCTGAAACTTATGTAAATATAAATATTAGATTAAATAACATCATGGGATTATCATCATCAAAACTAGGGCAAGAGACCTTTGGGCCAACAGAATAGGCGTACCTTCCTTCATCCGAAGGCTGTATAACTGCTTCTTCATGAAGAGCTTATTCGACAAACTCTTCGTCATGTAAAGGCTCTCCAAACTACACCAAAGACCAGCAGTTGTCTTCTCGTTCATTACGTTGTAGAGGACTTTATCTGATAGGCACAGTATGATCGCTACCTTTGCGGGGAAGTCGATGTCGGTCCACTCATCATCCTCCATCTTCGATGGCTTCTTCTTAATACCAAGCAGGGCCTTGCGTGTGTCCTCCTTTACGAGAAACGATGTTACTCGTATCTTCCACAACAGAAAGTTGGAGTTCCCGTCGAATTTCTCCACCTCAAACTTGGTTGTCGTGGTCATCTTGCTAGCCATCGCTATGATACCAATTGTTGTGATCTATCACCGATGAAACAACAGAGAAACACCGAGTTGAAGACTCGGCAGCGGAAGCGTAGAAGATCTACCACTAGCAAGCAATTGAAACTTAAATCACCACACAACCAAAGAACACCAGATTTAACGTGGTTCGACAATGTGCCTTCGTTCACGGGGAGGAGGGGAGAAATCTTTATTGAAAACAGAGAAGAAAATACAAGAGTTACAATATCTCTCTTTCTTTCATAACTCTCAATGGTGAAAATCTGAATTTCTCTTAAATTCTTGACACACCTTCAAAAGGCCACCCTAACGGGTTTATATAGGCACTTAAGATGATCTTAGTTCAACACAAACTTCACCAACCAAATCAGCACCGCCTCAAAGAAAGAGGAAACCCGGATCCAATCCAAAAATGGAAACAGAACCGTATTTGAAAACTGCCAGAACCCGACAATAGTCGACTAGGGCAAATTATTAGTCGACTAATACCAAGTATTGGTCGACTATACCCAAAACCTAGTCGACTACTGCAATCTGAGAACCCAACTCTCTATTGCAGGGCCTAGTCAGACTACACCAAAGTATCAGTCGACTAGCCAAAGACCTAGTCGACTAATACGACCTATTAGTCGACTAATAATCATGCACAATGCTTGTACATGTCCGTGCATGATTTATGAAGCTTGTAACACCTCCACCTTAGCCTGAGTTATTCTCCAATGAATATGAGGCACTCCAAATACTAACAACAAATATTATTGTCCTAACTTGAACAAGTTTATGACTTCTCATGTTTACTTTCTTTGGGTCTGAGTCTTCTATGTTAGATTCTAGGATGATGAGTATATGTTTTTTCTTTTGAAGCTCTCATTATTAACTAATGCATCATCATTAGAGAATAACATATTGGAACAAATGCCATTTGCGAAGGTTAAACTTCTCCATGTGTATAAACGACACATTCCACAGCTTGATGCAGATCCCATGACGATGCCAATGCCCCTTGTTGAGAATCATACAGTTTCTTCTAGCATATTTCTTTTGATGATATTCATTATAATCTTGATCAACCTATTATCCCTCGAAAAGGCAAACGGAGTTGTACTGCACATCCTTTATATAATTTTATCATTTTATGTCTTATGCTCATCTTTCATCACTTTTTTAGTCTCGTCCCTTGATTCTTGCTTACTCGCAAGTCCGTGTTAGAGGCCCTATCAGACTCAGGTTCGAGATCTGCTATGCAAGAGGAAATGACCGCTATAGACAGAATAACAAATGAGATTTGGTACCTCTTCTCCTAGAGAAAAGGTAGTTGGCTGTCGTTGGGTTTGTACAATGAAACTCAATCCAAATGATTCTCTTGCCCGCTTGAAAGCATGATTATTGACCAAAGAGTATTATCAGATGTATAGTATTGACTACCAAAAGACCTTCTCTCTTGTTGCTAAGTTAACCTCTATTCATGTTCTCATTTGGTTTGCTGCTACCCATCACTGGTTGTTTCATCAACTTGATATCAAGAATGCCTTTTTCATGATATTCTTGATGAAGAGGTTTATATGGAGTAACCACTGATTTTGTTTCTCAGGGGAGTCTGAACAAGTTCATCGTATCAGGAAGTCCTTGTATGGGTTGAAGCAATCTACCAGACCATAGTTTGTGAGATTTGCCTCATTTGTTCAGGAGTTTAGACTTCGTCATTCTCATAAGGATCATTCTGTTTTCTTTGGGCTTCATCAGGGAAAACAAAATTCGTTGCTTATTTGTTGTAGATATAGTGATTAGTGGTAGTGATACTCAAGAGATTAGTGAGCTGACATTGTATATGCAGAAGAAGTTTCAAACATAAGTTTTGTGACAATTGCGATATCTTTTGGGCATTGAGGTACAAGATCGAAGAAAGAGATATTTCTCTCTCAACGGAAGTATGTGCTAGACATGCTTTTAGAAGTTGGTATGTTGGGGTGCAAATTAGTATATTCACCAATGGACGTCAACTCCAAGCTGTTGCCAGATCAGAAGGTTTTTTAGATAATTCAGGACCATACATGAGACTTGTGGGTAAACTGAACTATTTTACAATGACTCGACTAATATTGCTTATCCTGTTGTGTGGTGAGTCAGTTCTTATATGCTTTACAGACAAGTCACTGGCATGTTGTGATTCGAATACTTCGGTATTTGAAGCGTGATCTTGGCAGAGGACTCTTGTATTCAGATTGTGATCATGAACGTATAGCTGATTTTTTGAATGCAGACTGGGCATGATCACCAATTAACAGACGGTCAACTACTGATTATTGTGTGTTTGTTGGAGAAAATCTTGTATCATGGAAGAGGAAGAAGCAAGTTTTAGTTTCGAGATCTAATACTGAGTTTGAATATCGAGCCTTGACTGATACCACATGTGAATTGATCTTGGTAAGAGATTTCTTGAGTGCATCTGCTTTCAACTCTTATGCAATTATATTGTGATGCTACAATGACTATTCACATTGTAGAAAATTTAGTTTTTTATTAGTGCACTAAGCACATTGAGGTAGATTGTCATCTAGTTCGTTACAACAAAGAACAAGATCATTGACCTATGACATGTTTTTTCCATTAACCAGTTAGTAGGTATGTTGACAAAACCTCTTGGGGGTCCTCGAATTCGTAGTATTTGCGATAAGCTGGGCATGTACGATGTATATACTCCACCTCTTGGGGGTCCTCGAATTCGTAGTATTTGCGATAATATGGGCATGTACAATGTATATGCTCCCTCGAGAGGGACTATTAGGAAATATGACTAGTATTAAGATACGAGTAGTATAGGAATATGAGTAATGGTCTTTTATGTATCTATATAATATAATTGAGACGAGACATCTCTCTCTAACCTTTTCCCAATCTTTCTTCTGTCACCAACATTGCTGACAACGACACTCGTAACTTAATTAGAGCCTTTTGTATCCACACCTCCAGAGAATCAAATTGAGCTTGAACAGAGAACAATTGGTATGGTACGAATTGCGGTGAGCTAATTCGAAGATACTGAAGACAAACATCAAGTTTTTCAGGTCACTTCATGAGGTTATATCGATACTACGGAGATTGATGCAACTAATAGCGTCAAGAAAGGTTCAAATTTGTGGTTCATAGTTGAAGCATTACAGAATCTAATATGATTTTATTGTGGTTGTTTCTTCACCTAGATTCAATTTTTTTTTCCTAAGCCGGAGAGAATTGATCAGGATAAAAAAGCCACTAGAAGAGATGAAAGAGATTCTTATAAGATTTCAGGGTTTAATTATTAGTTTCCGAGTTAAATGATTAGATAAAATTATTAGGTTTTTATTTGTTTTTTAGGAATATTTTTTGATTTTTTTTGGCTTTTAAAGTTTTTTCCCCAACCCAAAGGGTATGTTTGTAATTTTTAATTCTGATCCCATATATGTTTATATTAGGGTTTCTGGCTGGAATTATTGAATGATATTGCCTGTTATTGTTAATGAATTTTATGGAAGTTCTTCTCCATTGTTTCTTTGACGTGTATTGTGACAAGGATGTGAAAGCCCTTTCTAGAAAGGTGTTAAACCTTCCTATGTTTCTTTTCTTATTAGTTTTTCATTGTCTTTATAGCAAAATTTTAGCTAATAAAAAATACATAGATTTTCATTTATTGGAAATCCTTATTGAAGCCTAAATCCTTTGTTTAGTTTCTGTCCTGATCAACCTGGACCAAGCAACCTGCTGTTTGATGTTATTTGAGCATCCTTTCTTCGAGGAATAGTCCTAAACCAATTCTCCCACCACGTCCAATAGTCCTATATGAGTCGATTTCATCACAAAATCCTCTACAAAGTCGTTAAAATTCACAGATGGACAGATCTGAAACAAAAGAAAAATTCAGTTTTTGGCTGGTGCTACGTCAATGTCCTAGATATATGTAAAAGTGATGGTTCATTTGTTTTTTTAATTTTTCCATTAATTGTTGCTATTTATTACTGGAATATATATTGTTATTCCTAAACTATGCTTCTCAGTGTGGAAACCCGTATTCAATATAAAAAAATGTCAACTTTATTGTAACATATTTAGAAGAGAGAAATTTTATTGCGGTCTATGTATGCTAATGCTTTATTGCTGCGATTTCTTTTTCAGGATGGGGCACATTATATGATTTATACACCGTCTGATCCACTTCTTTTTGTTGCTGTTAAGGTATAATAATCTTTCTTCACTCAGAACAATTATCTCGAAACACTTTACAAAATGAATTTATAATCCCTTTAGCTACAACTGTTTTCCTTGTACCTTTTGTAGACTGATCTCTAATTCATTTTCTTTTATATAATTCTGCTCTTTGTAGGCAGATACAAACTAAACAACCATTTATCTCCCTGTTTTTGTTAATTGTGCAGGATAAAGATGGCCGCTTGCAAATTGCTGACGATGTATGTTACCTCTTCTATGTTATGTCTTTTATCTTAACACACTCTTCTTCACTGCTAAATGCATTGGTTACCATTGCTCACTCTCATACCAAGTCCTGTTATAAGAATTATACCTTTTTCTGGCATAAGCTTGCTGGAATTCTTTTGCATGCATTTTCATTAGTCATCTACGATCTGCTTCATTAATTTCTTTTAAGTTGAAAACATAGACACCTGTGCTATGCACTTATATGTGTATGTGCACTTTCAGCCAAAAATACAGAAACCTAGCGAGGTTCTCTCCTGGACGTGGTTGTCTTTGTTTTGTGTTTATATCATGGAGAAAAAATTTTCTCCCAATTTTTCTGATCTTTCTCGGAATTCTCAGCTTTCCTGATATTTTGGATGATATTTTTCAGAATCCTATGTACTCCACATCAGAATTGCAGTGATTTTCTTTTGAATTTTCTCTTTCAATTATAGTTCTTTTGAGAACATTCTCTTTCAATTAATAATTCAAATGGAGTTGAGTTAAAACAACTGGCCAACAACCTTACTGTCATCTTATGTGATATGTGTATTTGAAGAGAACCATAATTATGAATTTGCAACTATCCTTATCATATTATTATAAATAACATGAGGATCTGAAGTCACTTGTTTCCATGGATTTGTGCTGCGAACAAAAAACATCTCTACGTTGATGAGAACAGTTCTCTGCTAACACAACCCCCCGCCCAAAAAAAAAAAGTAAGCCACTCGCATACTCGCATGCCAGGACACTTACTAAAAAGGATATTTAAGTATTTATATAGTACTTTCCAGTAAGCCTACATATATAACTGTTAATGCGATAAATGGTTATAATATAGCCTTAAAAGTACACATTAAAGCGATAAACACTTTCTCATGTTTTTCTGGTCGCATTTAATGAGATGAAACACTGCCTCTTTTGACCTTGAACAACACCCCCCCCCCCCCCCCCCCCCCCCCCCCCCCCCCCCCAAAACACCACACACACCAATGTTAATACCACAAGATTTTTTTTGGCCCCTGTAGCTAATTTTTTTAGACCGAACACTGAAATTCCACTATCACTAGTGGACAAGGAGTATGTGGGTGAGGGTAGTTTTGTGTGGAATATGATCACGATAAGAAGTGGAAGATTGTCTGAAGACTTGGTATCTGAGTCACTTTTTCGCTATCTTGCAGATTTTCTATGATAGAGTTTAGGAATGTAAGATTAGTGTGAATGCGATGTATGATCGAAATAATGTATGTAAAAATCTCATCCATTATTGCCTACTTGCAATCATTAACTTGAAGACAACAGTTTAAATCTTTTGTTTACTATCTAACACCTTATCTTTGCCTTGATATCAAACATGTTTCTTTGTATCCCTAGCAGAGCATTCAATTTAAGGTAGTTTAACAGCAGTTAGCAGTGGTTTGTATCATCTTGAACTGTTATACATGGATTTCCTGATTGCTGAATAAGGAACGGGGATTTCACCTAATACTGATGGAGACAAGAGCAGAAAACAGGGTGCACCCTTAGAAGGCTTTTCCCCTTCGTTCATAAATATTTAACACAAAAAAAAAAAAATCTTTGTCTGATTAATTTCCTGGTTATAGGTTTTCTTCTGATGGTTGCACTGACCACCTGTTTCTATCGACGGGGTATTTATTTGTTTACTCCCTTTTTTTATTTCTCATCTCTTTTGATGCCAGAACGATAATTTGTTATCATCATCTAATATCGTCAATGACAAATGTTAGTATGTAACCATGAGTTCAATCTATTGTTTATTTGCTAGTCTAGATTATGTTTATGAGTTTTTTAGCACCATCTTCCTAGCTTCAATTATCGATGTACCAATCAACTTAAAGCATCAGATGATGGATAGAACTTCCTGGAAATAGCTTCCAGTATGGCAATATGCTAACTCGTCGCACAAGAAAAATGCTCATCAGGCATTTTGTTGACAGCAATTTCTTATTTAAGTATGTTCTCATGGGAAACAGGAACTCTTGGAGGACCCTGCTATTGTTGGTGCCATAGATGAGGAAACAGAATTTAATGCTTTGGTGGTATGTGGCCTCTCTTTGTATTCCCTTTCATTAATACAGATACTTTGCAATATTTGGCTTTTAAAATGCTTAATGCTTTTAAATAGCTCTCAACTTTGATTGATGTGTTCTTTGATTGGACGGTCAGATCCTACATGATGTTTTCTTCCAGATAATTAAATTCTTCATCATTACACTTGTATTGACTGCTGGGCACCCCTGTTGAATTTTTGTAGGAAGAGGAAGCTGCTCTTCTCGAATCATTGTTGGGGGAGAGATGACAGTGGCAATTTCTGAAGCTAACTTTCAGTACATTCTGTTTAGCAGTAATTTCTGAAGCTAAGCTTTAATCGAAACTGTGTATTTTTTTTTCCTAATTGTACTTTCCCATGAATGCAATGCGTGTATGAAATTTTGTGGCATATCTTTTTATTCCTTACCATTTTTGCTTCATAATGCAATATGGATCATATGTTCCCTGTATTCCTTGTATTGTTGGCACAGTTCACATTAGATAAAAAGAACAGTGTATATATCAATGTTCATGATTGAAATTAAGAATTGGCATAACATTATTTTCACAAACGAAAGTGATTGTTATTTAATTACTTGAATTTTGATCCTTTTCCTTGATCATAAAAGTAGGGACGATATTAGGCTGAGATGTTGCTCTCTCTCCCCCTCTGCCATGCAAGTTTAGTTTGTCAAGTTCCCTGAAAATAGAAACTTGCCATGATTTTAGAGCGACCGAGTCTTGTTGGGGTACAATAAATGAATTGTTCATATAAACATTATCTGTTTGGAAATAATCACTATGTATAGTTCAAAACCCACCCCTGCTGCCCGTATAACAAAAAAAGCGCTATCATAACAGCATTGCTTTCCGAATTCCTCTGTAAGAATGCATGGCTGATAAATTTTAACATCAGGGACTCCAATAATCTTCCTCGTGTTTTCTTTCACTGTATTTGTTGTTTGTTAGCCCTCTAATTTCTTTGTTAATATTTATAAATGCCCAAAAATGCAATGGTGCATTTCACATGCCACAATCGGAGTTGTGCATTTTGGACTGACTGAGTCTGATTCAAGAGTTTTCCAGCTTCACTTTGTTTGCAGGCATTCTCTTGTTAAAATCTCATCTCGTAAGTGTTAGGATTTTGCTTTGTTTTCAAGAGGAGATGACGGTCCAAGAAAATTCAATCGAGTTAGAGAAGATAATAACTTGAAGTATAAGAAGCAAACCAAGCAGGTGCGGATTAGTCGACTTATAAAGTTTATAAGTCGACTAACGCACAAGACCAGTTGACTAGTAGTCGACTAGGGCAGATACAGAAATAGAGAGGAAGCATTATACAGTAGTCGACTATATGGTTTATAAGTCGACTAATGGTAGGGATTAGTCGACTAATCGAGGCGATACGAAGCAGAATCTGTTTTCTTTTCAGGCTCTGATTTTCTTTTCTGGTGGAGTACGAATATGATTCAGTTTTTATTCAATAGATGTTTGTTTCTAAAGATTAAAGGGTTTAGAATTCTTCTAAATCAAGGAGATCTACTCCTAATATGATTGATCAAGATTCTTCAAGCATCCAATGACCAAGATCATCTCATATTCCAAATAGGAGTTGTATTGTAAAATCCTATATATAAAGGTTGTAACCCAGTATCGTAAATAAATCTCAACTAAAGGAGATCAGAAGAAGCCAAGAAAGGGAAGAGCAAGGTGAAGGTGCATAGAGAGAAAGTATACTCTTATAATCTAGGTCTAGATTCAAAAAGAAGGTGAATGCTCTTGTTGCATCAAAAAGAAAGTTAGATCTCTTTGTATCCAGTTTATTAATAAAGCTCTCTCAAGTTCTCTCGTCGTGGACGTCAGTCAAATTTGAGCCGAACCACGTTAAATTCTCGTGTTATTTTTATTGCTCTTTTGTTTAGGTATTACTAGTTTGTTTTACAACAGTTTTCTTTTTACAAGTATCATCATATTGTCAAGTTTCATAAACGTCAATCTCGGGAGTAACAATTGGTATTAGAGCGCCAATTTGTTACAACAATTAGTATTAGCGCTAAAGGTTGGCGAAGGGCGATATGTCGAAAATAGGAAGTTCTACGATAAAGTTCGAAGTCGAGAAGTTCAATGCCAAAGGAAACTTCGATTTATGGCAAAAAAGGGTAAAGGCGTTGTTGGCGCAATAAGGTCTTCACAAGACTTTGTAGGGTAAGTCATCAAAAACTGTATGTACGTCAGATGAGAATTGGGAGGAGATGGATCTAAAGGCGATAAACGCGATCCAACTATGTCTCGCAGACAAGGTGATGTACGTGATGGATGAAAAAACGGCTACAGGATTGTGATCAAGGTTAGAAACGTTGTATATGACGAAAAGTCTCTCCAATAAGCTGTATCTCAAGAAACAACAATATGAGCTACGTATGAACGAAGGGATACCTGTGTTGGAGCATTTAAACTTCTTCAACAAGGTCATCATCGAGTTTTTAGCTGTTGATGTCAAGATCGACAAGGAGGACAAGGCGTTGATACTTCTCAGTCCGCTACCACATACACATGATCACATCGTCACCACCATGCTCTACGGAAAGGAAACTCTCATTTTAGAGGAGGTCACGCCAACTCTCTTATCTAATGAGATTAGGAAAATGCCAAATCAAGAGAAGCTAACATGATCGTGTTTGGTGGTCACAGGAAGGAAAGGAAGAGGAGAAGGAAGGAAAGGTCCGGTCTCGTCAAAGGTGTGTCACTTTCGTCATAGGAAAGGTCATTGGAAGAATGACTGTAAGCATCAGTAAGAGTGGTTGAACAAAAAGGGGGCAAACTGCGGAGGCAGACGTAGCAAATAGTGTAGAGGACACCAAACTATTAATGACTTCTTATGTTGAAGAGAACACTTCTCAAGGTAAAGGCTGGATATTTTATTCGGGTAGTACGATTCATGTATGTTCCCAAAAAGAGCTGTTCAACTCCTTGGTTGCAAAAAAGGAAGGGGTTATAAAGATGGTGGATGGCTCAATTTGCGAGGTCATTGACACTGGGACAGTCAAGATTGCAGAAAGAGATGAGACTGTGCGTGTTCTGGAGGCGTCCGGTATATCCCGAAGGCACAATACAATCTAATATTCATAGGGATGCTTGACGAAAAAGGATGCCAGATCTAGGTGCAACATGGCGTCGTCACAGTTAGGCAAGGAGATAGGGTAATCCTGAAAGGAGAAACATGTGAAGGGTTATACAAAGCTGAAAGAAGGAAACTCAGTTCGAGGTGGAGTTTCAGAAATAAGCTTGGAAGGGAGCTCATCGCGAGGTGGAGCTTTAAATAAGACTGCAATAGGACGTGAACCGGGTCAAAGTGTTGCGGGAATGAGAAAAGGTGCATTCGAGTAAGGCTCGAGATTGCCCAAGCCATGGCAGTGAAACGGCCGAAGGCCTCGGGGAGAGGGGGCAAGAGTTAAAAACTTCACGGTACAACAAAGGAAAGAATCAAGGTAGTAATCCAAAATCTCAGGATGTTTTACTAAAGGCTTGAAAAGCAAGTCAAAATGGAAATTGTTAGGATTTTGCCTTATTTTCGAGAGGAGATGATGGTCCAAGAAGATCCAATCGAGTTGGAGAAGATAATGACTTGAAGCAGAAGAAGCAAACCAAGCAGGTGCGGATTAGTCGACTTATAAAGTTTATAAGTCGACTAACGTACAAGACCAGTCGACTAGGGCAGATACAGAAGCAGAAACAGAGATGAAATATTATTCAGTAGTCGACTATATAGTTTATAAGTCGACTAATGGCAGGGATTTGTCGACTAATCATCAGGATAAGTTGACTAATCGAGGCGGTTCCTGAAGCAGAATCACTTTTCTTTTCAGGCTCTAGTTTCCTTTTCTGATGGAGTACGAATAGGATTCAGTTTCTATTCAATGAAGGTTTGTTTCTAAAGATTAAAGGGTCTAGAATTTTTCTAGATCAAAAAGATCAACTCCTAATAGGATTGATCAAGATTCTTCAAGCATGCAATGACCAAGATCATCTTATAGTCCAAGTAGTTGTATTGTAAAATCCTATAAATAAAAATTGTAACCCAGCATTATAAATAAATCTCAAGTAAAGGAGATCAGAAGAATCTAAGAAAGAGAGGAGCAAGGTGAAGAGGCATAGAGAGAAGGTATACTCTTGTAATTTAGCTCTAGATTCAAGGGGAAGGTGAAATACTCTTGTTGCATGAAGAAAAAGCTTAGATCTCTTTGTATCAAGCTTATTAATAAAGCTCTCTCAAGTTCTCTTCCTGTGGACGTAGTCAAGTTTGAGTCGACTCACGTTAAATCCCCGTGTTATTTTTATTATTCTTTTATCTAGGTATTGCTAGTTTGCTTTACAATAATTTTCCTTTTGCAAGTATTATCATATTGTCAAGTTTCGCAAAAAGCGCCGATTTGTTTCAACAGTAAGCATAATATATAGGGTGACAAAATATTGTCAAGAATTGCATCCTCTCTTAAAGCACTCATCAACAACCTGTCACATACACACACATTCTATTCTTTGAGACCGTAGAGTCTGTTTAATATAAACAAATGAACAGTTGAAGGGGGAAAAAAAGAGTAACACTATGAAAAAGACTTGCTTGTCCACAGGGACAAAACTCTGAAGCACACCAGCAAACTACGGTTCACATATCAACTGTTTTATTAAATAACTCCATTTTCTACTGCATCAATATTGTTTTACCTCGCTTTTGACCATCTAATTCTTTGATATTAGCTCAAAGGTCATCTTTGATCATCGCAGGTTCAACTAAATGACTTAGAAGAGCCATTGAGCCATCATCTCCACCTCCTCCTTTGCACGCGACTTGCTGAACGAAAGAGAGAGGAGACGCATACCGAGCAGAGACAGATCGATGCTGTGAAACAGAACTCGCATCCTTGCTCCGCTTGAGAGGCTGAACTGGAAAACAGCCCTGCGAGACGGGAGGTGCTTGGCGCGGGAGAGGGCTTCGCGAGCTCATGTAGGAAGGAGGAGGACTGAGCTTTGGCGGTGGCTTTTTTTCAGAGGTAAGCTGGTGAGGCTTGGGATGCCTGGTTGAATCTCCCACTTGAATGGAATTGATCCTGGCCTCCTGAAATATTCATCTTTGTTGTTTCCCGCCATTAGAGTGCATATGGCTCTCTTTGGCCTTTCTTCTTTTTAGCTTGTTCTTGTAGTGTATATAAGGGGATGTTTGGCTGCAAAACGCTTTGAGAGAAAACTGACATGTGTTAGTTTTCTTAAGGTTTCTCAAGGAAAGTAGGAGAGTGGGCCCACACGTGTCAGTTTTTCAAGAATTTTCAGTCCAAAATGAGTGGAAACTGCAAGGAGGAAAAAGGGTGATGTTTTACTGATTGGTGTCAAACAAACAAGAGTTTGAGAAAGTAGGAAAATTGTCAGTGAGGCCCACCAAACTCCCCATTTTCTGAGAAACAAACAGCCCTTAAGAGGCAGGCTGACGTTGAAGAAAGAGATGGTAGATGTGCCATAAAATTCTAGTTTGGTTCTTGACTTTAAGATGGATAATGACACGTTGGGTGAGGATTGAAGGAAAATAGAGCCTCTCTCTCTCTCTCTCTCTCTCTCTCTCTGATTTTTGATTGTGATTGCACAACTTGTGTGCCCATTTTGGCCAGTTCAAGCTAAGAAGAGACTTGTGGGGAGTTGACAAGTGATTGTGACACTGCACATGCAGCAATTAGCGCCGACGAGGCTGGCGGAGTTACGCCTTGGAAAAAGCTGGCGGAGATGTGGGCTCTCTTGTTCTGAAATAAGGGTTATCTGCTTATTGTAGGGCATCGGACATCTTGTACAGCAATACTTAATTATTGAGGGCGGCAAGGTGAGAAGAAGAAAACAACAGCATCAATTATGGGCTTTGTGCCAACTGAGCAGTTGGGCCGGATTATTTAGTGACGTGGGTTATTACTAAATAATGTGTGGTGCTAGGGTTTCTTTGTTACACTATATCATTAGATGAAGGGTGGATTTGGAGAAAATGTGAGACAATATGAGAAAGAGAGATGATGAGGTACAGAGATAGTTGGTTCTCTTGTAAATTCTGTATAATTTTTTTTTTTTTCACAGTATATTTCATATTTATGCTTTTTGGATGTAGGCAGATGTTGGAGGCTGAGCCATACAAATCTGACGTCTTCTTCTTGTGTTTATTGATTTATTTTCTTGTGTGATCAAGCTTGTCGATCTCATAGTGTGTTGAGATCATCAGTGGCGAACTCAATTCCGAACAAGTAGTATTAGAGCTGATGGTTTTCGATCAGTAGTTAATTACAGAAAATGGAAGGGATTGTTCAGAGTCGATGATTGGCGACGATGGCGTGAGGAGAAAGAAGAAGAAGAAGAAGAAGAAGAAGAAGAGAAGTTTCAGATCAGCTCGATTGTGATTTGTTGTCTGCACAATAGATCCGAGGCAAGGTAGGTTCACACAGACAATGACCAACCGAGTGAGCGAAGAGAACAGATTGGCTTGGTGGATCCTGTTTGCAGGCCAAACACGTACCACCAAAGGAAAATTGGTTCCTCACGTGACGGCTTCTTCACGACAGGACCAATACATTTTTCCGGGGATCTTGGTGTTCGGCCCTCGTGTTCAGCCAAAACACGAAACACCAAATGAGTGGCAGAAAAAGGTTATTAATGGTGATTAATGACTGTGATTGCCTGGAGCGTGGTTCAATTAATCGGAAGCAGAAGGCGATCTAGTTGTCAAACCTTATGTTTCTCAGTGTTCCGGATGCAGTGGTGGATATGGATTGGACGAATTCCACTATATGAAGCAAGTTTTGGAGATCAGTGCAAATTCGACGGTGATCAAGGACTTCGAGTGGAGGACGGGATTGATCGGGAGGTCGATGGTGAACACTGATGGTAAGGATAAGGTATAGTGTTATATCTCATGTTTTATTTGATGCATGTTACTTCCATACATTGTGTGGCGCATGTTTCTATAGTTGTCAGGTTGTCTCTGAAAGGTTATGGTGTTTGGACCAGGGTGGAGCAGTGTGATGGTCATGAGTGCTCAGGCATGAAGCATTGTTTTGACCGAGGTGGTGCACGATACAGTGATCACAGTGGTCCAATGCGGGACATGTGAAGTGGTCAGGGTGCTTGAGTTGGAGATAATGATGATTGCACGAGATGTTCCCAAGAGGTGGAGCATGTTGCGGGCGGTGTGTTTGTCTATGAAAAGAAGGAGAGAACAACAAAGAATCTCCATATTATTGTGTTGCTCACCATATTCGAGCTAAGGTGAAGATTATTGGGTTATGTCTCGTATTCAAGTTTTACATCAAATATGTGCTTTGTACTAAGTGGACCTTTGGGCCTGGATTATTTAATGACGTGGGCTATTACTAAATAATGTGTAGTGTTAGGATTTTTTTGCAGCATTATATATAATCTCACATAAGTTAGATGAGAGGTGAATTTAAAAAAATGTGAGACGAGATGAGCAAGAGAGATGGTAGGTAGAGAGATAGTTGGTTGTCTTGTAAAACCCTATATAATCTCTCTTTTTATAGTAGATCTTATATTTATGCCCTATGGATGTAGGTCGATGTTGGACAACCGAATCACGTAAATGTAGTGTCTGTCTTCTTCTTGTTTTTGTTGATTTCTTATCTTGTGTGTTTGATGTTATCGATCTCACGACGTGTTGAGATTGTTGGTGAGAAACACAATCCCTAACACCCTTTGAATAGTCTTTGGTCAAGCAATAGTCATCAAGACTCCAAAATCTTTTACTTATGGTATGTCTCCACTTCTAAAGTAGGCACGAGGAGTTCAAAACAACTCAGGTTGGGTCAAATTTTGGATTCTTTAACCTGCAAGTTTGTAACATACAAAATAACTGAACCGTTACATCATCCTGTTCATCCAAGAATCTTTTAGCCAAAGAAACTCTGTCCCCTTCTTCCAAAATTTTCAATTCCTTCTCCCAATTCTTCAACAATGTCCTTATCAAAACCCTCATAATCCTTGATACAACGTTGGCATGCCTGTGAGAACAAAGGGAATGAAGCTGAGCTGTTAGAAATTCGAGAAAGTATGGTGTGCCAGAGGAAATTGCCCTGGGGTTTGCTTAGGTACTGGATACCGAGGAAGAGAGAGAATTCAGTGACGTGGTGCTCAGGGAGAGGAGAGAGACAGAGATCCAGAGACAATGAGGGGTTTGATTTTATTTTCGTGCCATCAGAGGCAGTTGGCTTCCTCTGGGACGAAAATAAAATCTGAAATAACCCGAGAAAATTTTAGGAGATATTTTTCTAAATAGAAAAAGATTTGGAGGATACAAGATTTGGGTATAAATATATCTAGAACAATCAGAGAAATTACACAAAACATATTATAAGAGGCGTGATTGATCTAGTACTTAGGTAGTAGATATTAATCTACTATCATGCATGTTCCGAGGGGATTCGGTTCATGTGTGTGAGCCACACACACATATAATAAGAGGGTCAATCTCGTGTTGACACGTGGGTTGAAACTCTTATAATATGTGTGTGAGGTCCACACACATAACATATTATAAGAGGCGTGATTGATCCTCTTATTGTATGTGTGTGGCTCACACACGTGAGCCGAACCCGTTCCGAGGACCCAAGAAATAACAATAATCTGCACATTGAGGTGTAAAATCAAGTTGGCAAAGAGATGAAGAAAGGTACATGTCTGAGTTGACAACTTGAGTGATGGAAGCATTTTTGTTTGTGGAGTTCGGCGAAAGGCACTTTTCAGTGCCGGCCTTGGTGTAGAAGTCATACAAACGTTTGGCAACGAAACAATGAGAAAACGTACATAGATCGAGTTCCTGTGTGGTCCCATCTTGGTTCGGCTGCTGCTGAATTTGAGCAGGGGAATAAGAGCAAATGGAAGCTCAAACGAGAGTGTCATCTGTGCTGATCGAGTTCAAGTAACTGAGCATCCTTGTTAACATGAATAACAATAAATTTTTAGAAGAAGAAGACTAAGTTATGAAAGTGATGCGGACATCCGGCGATGGCAGAGGCATCATGAATTTTTCATCTTGTTGATTAGAGTCTGTGTTTTTATTTATTTGAGTCGAATATGTTTCTTCTTTATTTTAGTTTTGTATTCTCTTCTTCTTTTTTTTTTTTTAGTGCCACATCGACTATGAGTAGAAATTCTCAGTTCTGTAAGCTTATATTAAGTCATGAGTCCAATAAAATTGAAATGAAGCTAAGGAATTAAAAAAAGTTTGAATTTTCTAGTTGAAAATTTAAATATAAATTGAGTGTGAAACTCCTTTTCAAAATAGGATTTTGAATGTATAGCCTTAATTCATCTTATACTCTAAATCTTATCCCCTCTCAAATATTTACCCTCTGTCTCAAAACCCAATTAGAAAATTTCAATGCAATGCACCAAAACCTCATTACAAAATTACGCCACAGACTCCATCCCCAGCCACAAAAAAAAAAAAAATGACAAACCAATCCTCTGCCAAAAAAAAAATCAAAAGGCGCAGTAAAGTCCCTGTAAAGAGTGATAAGCTGCAAGTTGTGCTTCACGTAAGGCGTGTGCTGAAACACAGTGAAGAGAATCTCGTAGAGCATGAATTTGAGTCGAATAAATAATCTCACATCGGGTGGACATGGGGATAGTCTTGAGTATATAAGGATTTGAGCTACTCCACCTAGAAACCTAGTTTTTTGTACAAGTGGTATCAGAACCATACCCCGAACTTAATCGTGTGTGTGGGGGGGTGATGTTCAATCTCCCAGGACGCAAAAGGAAGATGAGCTTACAGGGAGACTCTTTGTTTGTTCAGTCTTGAGTATATAAGGATTTGAGCTACTCCACTTAGAAGGCTAGTATTTTGGTATCCCAGGGCGTGCAATCACTGCACTACACTAGAAAGACAGATGTCGCCTTCGTACATGCAGCCAAGACACTATGCTCTCTAGCGGTAACGGAACCCCGATAATTCGGCACTCGATGGCGTATGACTCGAGCCTCTATGCTCGAATAAATGCAATGGCTTTTGCCCATTTAAAATGATTGAAAACATCAAAATATTATAAAAGAAATTTAGAAAGAGAAAGTGAGAGAGAGAGAGAGAGAGAGAGAGAGAGAGAGAAAAGAAGATATTTTCTTTGTTGTTTCTTGCCATGTAACCAACCCTTTATATATTTTTTTTTTCTATGTGGAGAACTTGTGTATTAATAGATTACCTTATAAACATTGTTCCATTAATCTCAATTAATTTGATCTGACTCACTCTCAAATTAAATTCGTTATTATTCTCATGAAAACATTCAAATAAAACAAAAGGATTGGCTTCTAAGCGAAGAGAGAAAAAGTCCAGATTGAGTCAGATTTGGGTTTAAATTTAAACCCAATAATCATATGGTTGGGCCCATTTAAAAAATAAAAAATAGATCGGATTAACAAGGCCCACAAAAACTCAAGTTTTTTCTCTTATTTAAATTTAAAAATCAAGAGGAGAAAATGAGGAGACTTATCAAAACTTGGATCGGAAGAGGGGAAAAAAGAGCGTGTCTTCTATTTTTAGTTTAGAGTATATATTTTTTTTTTCAAGGAAAATAAATATTATTGCATTGAACTTGTGATGAAATTGAAATATTAGACTGGACATTATTTAGAAACTCAATTCAGTTGATTAGAATATACAAGTCAAGTCTAATATTAGTTTATTGAGCCTTCTCCGAACGAGCTCAAGTTCGAGCCAAGCCAAGGCTATATGACTTATTGACGAGTTGAGCTCAAGCACGAGCGAGGTCAAGCCTATCTATGCTAAAGCTTATTCATTTATTTTACCGAACTTAGATTAGTGTTCAATCCCGATTCATTTAAGTTAATTAATGAGCATGAATGAGCTTTTACCGAGTGATCTCAAACCGAGCCTCGAGCTTTTCGAGCCCATTAGTAGCTCTACCTCAAACTCTCATTCTTTCTTTTTCCCCCTATAAAACCTTATGAAAAGTTTAAAAAGTTTAAGTTGCAAACAAGAATTATGCATCTTGTAAAGAAATAACAGAAAATATAAACAAAATAAAAGATGCAGATCAACATAACATTTTTATTACGTGTCAACTTGGCATATCGACTATCATATTCATTTTAACATATTATTATTAAATTAATTATTGATATAGCAGCGACTCTATGTTTCTAATAAATAGTATTCTTGAAATCAATAGATTTTCGATTTTTTTTTTTGTCCCTCACTTAACTACAAACTTTTTCTAAAGTTAAAGAATCCAAATTTGACAGATTGTAAGGGTAATATTAAAATTAATTACGGAGTGTGGATGTTTGATTGGGCCTTGCAGAAACGAGTCCCTTAAGCAGCGGGCCAGGCCCATGATAGGCTTCGATTCCAGTTCAAAACAAAACGGGCCTGAGATAAAGCCCCCGCTTTCCGGTTGGGTCGTGGGCCTAAGTCCTAGCCCGGCCTAGAATCATCGAATCAGCCCGTGAGTCCAGTGGCTATGCTAAAACCGACTCTAGACCAGCTCGGCCCATTAAGAAAACTACGTCGGGCCTACACCAAATTTTGGCAATAAACTAATTTGGATTTCTCTTATAGCTTTAACTTCTGTTTACAGTTTATCACCAAAAAAAAAATATTCTGATTACCAAATTTGTTTTGTTTAATATTACCCTAATTTAATCTAATAATTATATTCGTCCATCATTAAAATTCAATTGTCCATTTAAGTGAACTGATCCCAGAAGGATATATTTGAAAAATCTTTCAAACTCATTGAAAGCAACGCCACTTATTAAGGAAAATGCACACACAAGGCAAGGTGAGAATGAGAGCGTAATCTCTCAAGAATCAAAACATATAACTGCTAATAAAAACACTAATTAAAACAAAACAAATATCTATGTTAACTAAACACTAATTGAGAAAGAAAGAAATCTCTTTAATGAGCAACCTCTTTGGTATGAAAAGTGAGCGCACACACGAAGAAGAAGACGGCAATCGTATTTTTCTCGCACGGGAAAAAACGGGTGCGGGCACCCCCACCCAAGAACAAAAGAGAAAACCCTAGTGCAAAAAAGAGTTGTTTACACCGCCGATCCCACGCATGACGTGCACCTCAACGCCAAATTTCTTCTCTCTTCTCTCGTTCACCAGTGAAGCTTAATTAGCTAACCAAAAAAAAAAACAGAGAGTAGTGTTGCACACATTTTTTCTCAACTTGGAGTTCAATCCAATCCAATATCTTTTTCTCTTCTCTTGCTTCTAGCAACAAATCTCTCCCCATTTCTTTTCTTTCTAGCTAAGTACAAACAACCCTTCTTCCTATTTCCTTACAATATCTTTAGAGTGTGTGTGTGTGTGTGTTTTCTCATGTTCTTGTTATATATATAGTTCATCAAGAAGTAGAGAGAGAGAGAGAGTAGAGATTGGAGGGAGAAAGATGGGTTTGAAGTTGAAGGTGGTGGTGGTGGTGGCTGTCTTGGTGGTCTTCTCGGCGACGGCGGCGAGAGGTGGTGAGGTGACATATGATGGGAGGTCTCTGATTATCAATGGAACAAGAAGGATGCTCTTCTCTGGCTCTATTCATTACCCTAGAAGCACACCTGAGGTACATTCCTCATTCTCTTTTCTCCAATTTGTTTTCATTTTTGTTCAGATATATATGTGTTCTTTGTTCTTCAGATAGAGAGAGAATTGAGAAGGACAATTTTTTTTTTGGTTCTTTCATTTTACAGATTACATGTGTTCTACAATTTCTTGGTAGTGGTAATTAGTAACTAATATGGTATGGACACAAAAGAAAAGCAAAAAGAGACCAAAAGAAACTCTAGTTAATTGTTTGATATAATAATATTGGTTTTCATTTTGTCACTTTCTTTTTCTTTTTTTTTCCTCCCCCTTAACAGAAGTCATAGCTTGAACTTAACCTTGAACCTGAGACTTTTCACAATCCGGCACGAACCTTATACCACCTGCACACAAGCTTGGGAGAGCCTTCAAAACTTTATTGAGGATTTGAGAATTGTAAAGCTCTCATACAAAGTGCAACAAACTAACTGAATTTTGGCAGTCTTTGGAACAAACAGATTATAGCAGACAAAATTGTGTTGATAATTACATGGATTTTGATGCTTATAGACTTGAGGCCAGTTACTGGGTCCCTAGAACAGAGTACAACTTGTGACACAAACAGCCAACTCCATTAGTGGACTTTCTGGCACATTGGACACAGCTGAGCTTGGATGTATCCACACTAGAATGATGCATCATTCTTAATTCTGTTCGGTACTCGAATTCTTATGGATAATTTGATTCTGAATTACTGTGTCAAGTTTCTACCAACTTGAACTTATTTTAATTGTTTAAAGCTAGATCCTAGAACATGAGTCCATAGTCAAATGTAGAACTGGATTCAGTTTGCCATCTCAGTAATGGTTTTTATATAAACTACCAATTTAATTAAATAGATTTCAGTGCAGCTTACCCACCAATTAATGCTTATTAGACAAACTAATATAATTAACACACAAAGAAATTGACAAATGCAACATGAAGGCCAGTGTATTAATTAATAGCTGAAACTTCAAACAAGTAGCTACCAGGTAATGCTAATTGTACTGCAGTAAAGAAGTTGGATTCATCTATATTTCTTGCTTGATTCAATGAGAAGGAACTTCAGTGATTTTGTAATATAAAATTTTACTAATCCCGGCTCTGCATGATTACAAATGCAATTGAGCATAATAAACTAGTGTCTACTGTCATTGATCTTGTCCTTGACAATATTTTCATCTCCAGCAAAGAAATAATTTTGTTCCTTCTTCTGTGCCGAGGATTTGTTAATTCAAGCTTGACATGAGATACAGGGATGTAGAACTGTTGGTCGCAGTCCTTGAGTCGAATGCTTCCTTTTGTTGCAAGTTACAGAAATTTAAGTTATGTGCACATCAAGAAAATGAACTTTTTAGTACTGAATTTGCGCTTAAACTTTCTATAGTTGTCACTAAGTTGATCCTTTGCCACTTCAAGTTAAATATCTTGAACTTGAGTCTAAAGTATAGAAACTCCCAAGTCCTACATTAAAAATATCTGATAGCTACATTGAATTAATCAAGACAAAAACTTTGGAGGAAATCATGGCACCAGCTACAGTTTATAGAGATATCCGAAACATATTTAGATTAATTTCAGTATGCCTGTGCTATGCTGATAACAACATATTGAAACCTATGATTAATGAAGCATCTCTCAAAGATGTGTGCAGAAATATATTGAAATGTTGGCAATTTTCTTGTAACAGATGTGGCCAGCTCTAATAAGCAAAGCCAAGCAAGGAGGCCTTGATGTGATACAAACTTATGTGTTTTGGAACATGCATGAGCCCATTCAAGGACAAGTGAGTATGATTTCTTAGTACATTTGTGAGCATTTTTTTCAATTCATTGCATCAATATTAGCAAGCATTTCTTATATGTTTTTCCCCCTTCTCTTTTAGTACAATTTTGAAGGAAGATATGACTTGGTGAAATTTATTAAAGCAATCAGGGATCAAGGTTTGTATGTGAGCCTAAGGATTGGTCCCTTCATTGAATCAGAATGGAAATATGGGTGAGCAAGTTTATTACTGAAACATTTTTATCTGCAATTTAAAGTTAATGGTAAATCTTATAATGCTTAAATTGAATCAAATAAGATTTCCCTCTTACTGAAAATCAAACATCTTATCATTTATGTTTTGTTCATTTACTGACCATTTAAGACCCTTTGAATCAAAAACTACACAATCTTTAAATTGAATGAACATATCGATTAACTATGTCCAGAAACAATGAGTTTATCGAGATGGGATCTGTTCATGATACAAGGACATGTGCCCCAACCATGTGACTAATGTTTATCAAGTACAGTTTGACCTCAAGATTCTAAATCAAGATAAAGAATTAATTGCTCATAAGTTATTCCATGAAATTAAAAATAATATCTATCTGCTAAACACTTTTATCACACTAAACAGTTTATCATCATGACATTATCACATTCACATAGCATATAGACTATTTGCTTCTTGACAAGCCAAATAAATACTTGCAGAGCAGATAGATGCTGCCTGCTGCTGCTCCTTTTTCATTTCCCCTTGCCTTGGGTTTGGCCTTTGTTTGATGCTCTCTGTTTGGATTTGTGGTGCAGAGGCTTCCCATATTGGTTGCGTGAAATTCCCGGCATTGTGTTCCGATCAAATAATGAACCTTTCAAGGTATATGGGTTAATGAAATGCTTCTTTCATGTACAATTTGTTAGATTACAGTCTTTCATGTGAAATTCTTTATCACATACGGGACGTACATTGCAGTGCTGACAGTTGCATATATGGGTACCTAAAATAAGACACATAAGATGAGCAAAGATAATTGCTTATGTTATCTGATAAAAAAACTAAAGGCAGGGTCACAATAGGGCATGCATATGGTCATTTGTACGCATAAAAGACTCACTATGACAATGACCACAGAATGAATGTGCAATAAGACCATGCACAAACATATGCAGATATACCAAACAAGAAAGCATCAGGATAAACACCTAAATATGGTTTCCATCCAACATTCAACATTCACTTCTATCTTGCAACTTTAAATTCCCTTACCTAAGATAATCTGCCATATAATAGTTATGGTAATAGAAAAGAACTCTGAAAAAGTAAACTTTAGTAGTTTGAACTAAATGATCATAGATTGATGGTGGTTATAAGTTTAAACATTTTGCTTTTGTTCCCATTGTCATTGTCGTTCTCGTTGTCGTTCTCGTTGCTGCTGCTGTTTTTAAACTGCATGGTCCAAATGCAGTTCCACATGCAAAAGTATGTGACAATGATAGTCGATATGATGAAATCTGAAGGGCTATATGCTTCTCAAGGAGGACCTATTATACTCTCTCAGGTGACACCATTTCACTATAAGATAGCTCATAATTTTGCTAACACGGTAGTCTAACGTAATTAAGCATGAACTGATACTGCAGATCGAAAACGAATATCAAATGGTAGAGCCTGCATTCCATGAGAACGGGCCTCCTTACGTTCTTTGGGCAGCGTCAATGGCTGTGGGCCTTCAAACTGGTGTCCCATGGATGATGTGCAAACAACAAGATGCCCCTGATCCAGTGGTCAGTTCTATTTGTATCTTCGACATTGAATCTATATCCATACACCCTAAATTAGTAATCTATGACCTTACAGAATTTTCAGTATTTTTTTTAAAATGTTAAATTTACTTTTATGTGATCAGAGTAAGTGATCGATAACATGACAAATTCAAATACAGATTAATACCTGCAATGGAATGAAATGTGGAGAAACCTTTCCAGGGCCAAATTCACCTAACAAGCCAGCATTGTGGACAGAGAATTGGACCTCTATGTAAGCGTCTTCAAACAGAATTCAGAAATTTCCTTTTGTTTTGTTCTTGTCATTTTACAATGCGTTAAGATATATCCTGCCTCCCATCTATCTTAAGGCCTCATCTATTGTTCGTGTGTATGATCCTTTTATGTGCTGAATACTATCAAACACACTTGCTTATATTGTTCTCTCTTTATCGTGTCGTAAGTACTGTTAAGAATGTCAAGCGGTCTCTTTTCTTTTCCTCTCCTCTTTTTCTTTATTTTTCATTCTTTCATAATATCTTTTAGGTCTAAGAAAGATATTGTATGGTATGTTTGGCATATAGGTATCAAGTATATGGTGGGGAGCCATACATCAGATCAGCAGAAGATATTGCTTTTGCTGTTGCACTATTTATAGCAAAAAAGAATGGAAGCTTTGTAAACTATTACATGGTATGATTTTATTGTAGTCTCATCTAATAAGTGTACATGTAGCTTTTTCAGCATGAGAATGCAATGTCTTCGAGATATCGAGTTCTCTTCAAATATGCAACTTTTACTCTTTTAAATTGAACAACTGGAACTTAGCTTGGCGACATGTTGGGATTTATATTTGTGTTTAAAATATTAATTATCAGAGGAAGCCCTTGTAAATAAACATGTAAATATTTATATTTTTGCATCAAGCATATGGATTTCATTACTCTAACAAAAATTAAAAATGGAGTTCAGAAAATGAAAATGTAGTCATCATAATGATTGATGACTACATCCTGCTTTTGTTGATATTTAGCACTTATTGGCATATTTTTAATTCTGTTAGTTTCTTCTAATGCTTCTAATTCGATGTAGTATCATGGAGGGACAAATTTCGGGAGGTCTGCATCTTCATACGTAACAACGAGTTATTATGATGAAGCTCCTCTTGATGAATATGGTTAGTAATGCTAACTTCACAACTATAAATTAGCAAGTCCCTCTCTCTTCTAGATTCCAAAAAAAAAAAAAAAAAAAAATCTTTTCATCATACATGATAGTAGTATATCTATGTTATTTGATTCAGGTTTAATCAGGCAACCCAAATGGGGCCATCTAAAAGAACTGCATGCCGTAATAAAGGCATCCTCGGACCCGTTACTTCAAGGAACACATACTAGCTTCTCAACTGGCCAACAACAGGAGGCAAGAGCGTATATTACTTCACTAAATGGCCTTTTTCCTCTTGAAACTAGCTTATATGTATGACTAATTGCATACTGTTCTTTCATCTCTTTTTATTATAGGGACATGTTTTTCAAACAGAATCAGGAAGCTGTGTCGCCTTTCTAATTAACAATGACACAAAGCTTAATTCAACCGTGCAATTCTGGAACGATACGTATGAATTGCCTAGGAAGTCTATCAGCATCCTGTCTGACTGCAAAGACGTGGCGTTCAATACTGCAAATGTAGTTTTTATGGGGAAGGAAATTTTTGTTTACTGACCAACATTATCATCAGAACTTGAGAATACTAATTGAAGCTTCATTCTTATACAAATTAATTTCAATTTAATATCTGCTGAATTCATATGACAGGTTACATAGACTTGTGATTAACCCATATTTTGCTTCCCCCATCTCTCTCAGGTGAGATCTCCATATGGTGCCCGATCAGCGAGAACAGTACAATACTTTGACAGTGCAGATGCATGGAGAGCATTCATGGATGGAGTTCCTTACATCGATCAGGCTCCACTCAAAGATAACAAACTGCTAGAACAAATTAGGACAACCAAAGATGAGACAGATTATCTTTGGTACACTGTCAGGTGAGTTTTGTTTGTTATTTTTAACTAATGGAAATGTTTGTTAGGTTCCCTGCTCATACTATGAGGGAGAATCCCTTCCATTGTATAAGAATTATGTGACAAACTTCAAATCATGAACCGTGCTCAATCTAAAATTGAGAAAATGCACCCAATTTTACCCTAACCAACAGTTCCTACATTTATTAAGGGGATTTTAGGGGAAGGGATATTATCTATTAAACAGTGGAATTATATGAGAATATGTGTGTTTGCGTAGTTACGTGTGAATGCATGCGAAAGAAACTATCTAAATATTGTAAATTAATCTTGTCAAATCACTTGAGCGATTAATGGGACCTCTCACTTTTTAAAATTATCACATTTAAACACTTTCTAAATAGTAACATGGCTCACATTCTTCAAGACAATACGATAAATAATTCCAATAGCAGTTTAATCATCTTTTAAGAGATCAGACCGCGACACGAAACGTGAGACCAATTCAATTAGAAATGTACAGCTCAAAGGGTTTGCATTATAATAGTTGAAGATGATAACGTGCGAGTTAAATAATTTAGTAGAGCTATTTAATGATTGGATGCTGATGCTGGCATTACCTCCAAATTGCAGCTACGACCACACATCTAGCGATGATCAACGTGTACTCCATGTCACTTCAACAGCTCATGTTATACACGCGTTTATAAATGATGTATTTGTTGGTAAGTGGCTATGTGAGCAAATATCTATCCTCTACTAATAAATTTTAAGACTATACCTTACATTTTTCATAAGATGTGTCACTAGTAAGCATAAGAGGTAGTTTTGCAGATAAGTTTGAGTGATAGATTATCTGTTATCAGTATAGATAACTGAAGAGGTAGATTATGTATTGAGCTCAAGTTCTGTCCTTCCCATATCATGGATAATTCTAAGCATAATGTTTGGTATAATTTGATGTAGGAAGTGCACACGGGAGTCATCAACCACACGATGCCCCAGTACTTGGATTACCTATTACGCTGAAGAAGGGGCAGAACACAATCGCGCTGTTGAGTGTCATGGTTGGATCACCGGTAACGATCTTGCTTCTTTTGATCAGTAATCGTGATCGGTAACAGAGTATCATCCTCACATTTGTTGTGTGAATATGTCCATTTTAATTTGTTTTCTCGTAACATTTTTAACCCTCTTCTGAAGGATTCTGGAGCATATCTAGAGAGTCGGGTTGCAGCTCTTAGCGGAGTCAGGATTTTTGACAACAAGAATCAATCGGTGGACCTTAGTAACCATCAATGGGGATACCAGGTAAGAATCTCTAGCTTGTGTACAAAATGCAATGTGAAATAGAATGAAAGTTCATCGATGAGTTTATTTATATCAAAACCGCAGGTTGGTTTAGTTGGGGAGGAATCAAAGGTTTACACTCAAGAGGGATCGACGAAATCAGATTGGACGACGATTGAGAGCTCTCTTAATCAACCTCTCGTATGGTTCAAGGTGACTGATATATGTTTCTATATGCGGATCTAGATCTTCAAGTAAATCCTATGCTCATGAATATTGTCATGCAGACAACATTTGATGCTCCCTCTGGTACTGATCCAGTGGCACTCAACCTCGCGAGCATGGGAAAGGGCGAAGCCTGGGTGAACGGAGAAAGCATTGGCCGATATTGGGTGTCGTTCAAAACTCCCATGGGACAGCCTTCGCAATCTCTGTGAGCAAAACTTCCACTATAAACATCTTTATGATATGTGAATGTATCATCTGCTATCTGAGGTTGATGAACTACTCACTACAGGTATCATATCCCAAGATCGTTCTTGAGGCCTTCGGGGAACCTGCTTGTTCTTTTCGAGGAAATGGGTGGGAATCCGCTAAATATCACTGTAAATACTGTATCGGTTAGCCAAGTGTGCAGAAGAGTGTCGGAATCCACCATGAAGTCGCGAAGAAAACAACAGACGCTTCATCTGCAATGTCATGAAGGAAGAAGCATATCGTCTATAGAGTTTGCAAGCTATGGAAGTCCTCTCGGAGATTGTGAAAACTATTCGATGGGAAGTTGCCATTCATTAGCATCTAAATTTGTTGTCGAAATGGTGAGCATCTGAAACTTTTAGGCAACACTACATAAATCCATCCAGTTCATTTGAAATTCAGAAAAATACACCAACATGAAATCACATTAAACTTTTAGGCAACACTAACATGAAACTTCAGCATCATTGCAGACTGATGGTTTTCTCATATTGGCAGGCTTGCGCAGGTAGAAGGCGTTGCTCTATCCCCTATCTTCTGCAAGATTTGGACGTGACCCGTGCCCAGGCACCTCGAAATCTCTAATAGTCGTCGCAAAATGCAGTTGATCACACAAGTTTCAGTCACAGGACCATTCATCTTCCAATGGGCAACTGCCCATCAATCTCAGATATTCAACACAACATACAAGTTACAGCATAATCACAGAACAGAATAATGTATCATTTGTTACAAGATTCATCAACACATGAGAACCCATTATCAAAGATGTCATAGAGAAGAAAAGCAATTGTTGAAAACAATTTATTGTACTAGTCAAAAAAAAAAAAAGTTCAATAAAAAGAAAAGCAATTGTGGAGGACCCTGTGACTGTAGATGGTACATGTGTGAGTTCATCAAATACAGTTAATATTTTAGTGATGAAAATTATAAATAATAAAAGAGTAACAGACTGACCTTTGAGTTTGTTGCAGCCTCAATCCCTTTGATTCAGCTTGCTAAAAGACAAATTTTTTGCCAAAATGCCCAGGAAAGCTACATTGCCAATGCTTACAGAACCATATAATTTATATGCTTGATGTACATCCAGGGATATATAGCACACATGCTTGGTTTGTTTCTCACTGAACAAATCTAACCTTTCCAGTCTCTTAACCAAAAACCATTTTGACCAGTTCACACTTGATGCACACGATTCATTGATCAAATATAAAAATATTTTGCAGGTGCAACATAAACCCATGAAGCCCATCCTACATAATATCCATGTTCTTAGAGTTTCCACAAGAATGCATTTGATACATGAATCAAACCATTGATTGTCAAAGGACATAATTGCATCGCCAGATAAAGATGGGGGCTAATAAGATACTACAGCAAGTGTTGCCTTCTCTTTTGGTTGTGGGTGGGTTGGTGGTGGTGGTGGTGGTGGTGTGTGTGTGTGTGTGTGTGTGTGTGTGTGTTGTGTGTGTGTGGGGGGGGGGGGGGGGGGGGGGGGGGGGGGGGTGGGTGTTGTTGGTGTTAATAATAACAAACTTCTGTCCGTAATAAAATATATAGGCTCAACTTCCTTATGAGTTTCAGAAAGGGGTGTGCTATCCCTAATGCTGTTTGGCAGTGATCAATATAGTACAACTCACCTCATAAGATGACTAGTCCCTCGGAAACCGGAAACACCTATCTAACTCTACTTCTTAAAACTAAAAGAAAACTAAATACGACTGAAGTTGCGCTGCTGCTGAACTTTTGTTAGAACATTTGTGATCTTTAGAACAAGTCTCCTCAAGAGAATTGAAGCCTACAAAATTGAAACCTAGACGTCCAATATAAGATTTTTCAACATCGTATCAAGAAGATTTCAGCTTTGCAGATGAGGAGGCAAGGTAGGAGAGGGTCCTATGACCCACAAAGACAAAAATGCACCAAGGAAACCAAGAGCCTTCAAAGTCGTGAAGAGATTAAGCTGTTTCACAGCAGAGACACAAGTCAGTAAAAATTAAACTTGGAAGAAAATGATTGGTGAGCAAAGGACAACAGCAACATACCTTCAACCAGAAGAGCGTGTAAAGTAAAAGGATGGCAGCGATGCCAGCATGGAAGAGTGCGGCAAACGTGGCAGCTACAGATGACGAAGGGAACCCTTTCAGGTTTACTCCCAATCGCACCAACTGCAAGAGCATAGAAAACATATAAAACATCATTATATGAAGTTGCATTACAAATTAATTATATCAAAATCACAAGAGATTGACCAAGCAATTCAGGATAAACTCCTGGTCAAATAATTCTCTAACCAAAAAGAGTTGAGCATAGGCTTAGGATTTCTATGGCCAACTATTTCAAATATTCTTTTTCTCAATGGTAAAAGCTCAAATAATTACTCACTGATTTTTGCTACAACTTGAATCAAGACCAAAGCTCAAAGCCATTTCTGGTTCTGGAGAATTTCAGTTAGGAAAATCAAAGTTAACCCAAATCCGGGTATATCTTTTTCAGTTTGCTTTACTGTCTCTCTACGATGAATGTAGTTCCTTATTCCAGACACCGAATCACCTTTGCCTTACTGTGGTCTCTTATTGACCCATACTAGTACCGACTACATAGAGCTAAAAGGCTACTTTCAGTACTGGCCATTGGCCTTAAAAGCTCTACGCAAAGCAAGCTCCTTCAATGCCCATAGTTCTGCAGCTAGGAAAAGTTCTGCAGCTAGGAATGTGGCAAAAGCTCAGAAAGGTTTGAGTCAGGCTGCCAACTGGTCATAAAATTTCGCCAATCTTTTCAATCTTCTTTTTTAGGTGGTGCTCCGTGTCAGGCAGAATTTGGAGGGAAGCAATGATGATGGTGGTGATGACAGATGGAAGTTTGTATGAAGCATATGGATGCAAATTGAAAGCCAAAATATAAGCATAAAGGCAGTCCTTCAACATGGCAACAAGTTTTCTGCTATCCATGACTTCAGCTATCCCAGGGATTTTTTAAACCCATTTCTCATTGGATACTTCGGTTCCAGAAAAGTAATGTAATCAAAAGTAAACAAAGTCAATATAACTTAAGCTATATTTTCTAGAAGCTTGACATGCTTGAAGATATGAAAACAAAAGACATATTACGTTTTTTCCCCCCCTTGGTTTTGATATGCTGCTCCCCCCCCCCCCCCCCCCCCCTCTACACCCCCCCCCCCCCCCCTTTGTTTACAGCAATTAATGAAACTGTGACATGATTAAACTTGACATGATGATGATGAAACAACCAGTCCTACTGTGTTTTTTCTAGAATCTGGAGTGCATTAGTTAAATATGAATAAAGAAAAACTCACCCCAATAAGAAATCCAACAAGTGGTAGAAGGGTCAAAACCAAAAATGCATAAGAAAGCTCCTTAGGCGGTCTCTTCTCCGGTGCTCGGAAGATGTGTGATATCTCTCGTTTAGGCCCAAATCTCAAGTATGGGTCAACAGGTTGAGGAGGAGAGGCGTGTGTGCTGCTTCTCTGGTGCCTCTGGCAAGTCTAACTCAACATTACCAAGCGATCGCAGGAATGAATTTTCCTGTACATGTAAAATTAAATTTAGCAAAAAGCACAGACTCAAAAACTAAAAACTGGATAAAAGAAGGGTTAAGCAATACCATTGCAATATCACCAACTGTGAGCTCAATGTCATATTTCCCAGAAAGATAATAGAATTTCTCCACCAAACCAAAGAAAGTCCTGTAAGCAAAATTTAAAAAAAATAATAAGATTAGTCTGTGTTTACATGTGTGCATAAAGCCTTCATGAAATCATAATGCTGTCTTGGACATATAATTAGAAGAAAAATCTACTGTCCAGAAGTCTAATCTGTTTGACTCTAGCCAGAAAGCAAGGAATCGTACAAAGTAAAGTCACAGAATGTATAGCTAATATTCCCATTTATGCCTAAAAACAAAAATGAAGATAACCTGTTTCAGCACCATTTTCAAATGTCCAATGGAAAAAGAATCAACTGTAATCACGATGCATGTCTCATAAAATATCAGCACACTTTTTAGTGGTATTAATGTTATCTTCTTTTCTTTATTTTCTTTTCTTCTACTAACAAAGTTAGTGGCCTGGACTCAAACCTAAGACTTCCCATAATCCAACCCAACCCCTTACCATTGAGCCAAGCCTCAAATCCAATTAGTTAATTGGTGTTATTATGACTTATATAATTCAACACATTATTACAGAAGAACCTCATACACCAAGTTTTCTTTTTTTTCCTCTTTTTTGAGAAAGGAAATACATCAAAGGAAGATTTGACGTTAAAAAAGCAGAAGCATGCTATATGGTCATGAACACACACACACACACACACACACAACACACACACACACACACACACACACACAAAATTCCTGTAGCTTTTTATATATTTTAGGTTATCACTTATAATTTTGTTCACCATTATTAGTGTTCGATTTTCCTCCACTCTCGAATTCACTTTCAGACTTCTTTGCATTTATGATCACTTTTTAAACCCCAAAGTTGAAAAGAATAATAATAAGTAAAACATTTCCATGTAGCATTAATTGGGTCACATGATGATTATTTCACATAAGAGTTTGCCCGGCTACAACAAACCAATTACTGAAATAAGCATGTTTTGTCTAAGGTGATCTATAAATATCCGTAAACATGCATATTCAAATATTTGAATATCTTTAAAGTTCTTAAGATTGTATCTAGAATAGCAGACTAAGATTCAGTACTACTGAAACTACCTCAGAAATGTCAGGAATAGTCCATTTTCAGAAGAGAGTAAAAGTTAAGAATTTATAGCTTCTATACAATCAGCAATTTGCACATGAAAAAGATAAGGCATTAACAAAAATAGAAACTCAACCAATACTATCTTGAACTGCCTTGCTGAATTCTCCAAGATAAATAAATGCTCAATTTTTGTCTCATGCCTCAACTAAGAAACACCTGCATTCGAATTCTCTTTATTAGATCACACGGAATAGTTAAAAAATAACAAAGGCTGTAAAGAGTAGATAAACAAACCTGATGTGGCTTAAAGCTGTGCCAAGAGGAGTGGTTAGCTGGAAAGATAGTCGCAACTTTTGCAAATGGTTGGCTGACAGTGACAGGGTGCTGTCCTTTGATAAATCTAATCTGCAAGGAGAAATTGAGACTGAATCGTTTACACGTATGAAGTATGAACTAAAACCAGATAGCAATATCTTGGTTTACACAATGTAATCTTGTAAACTAAGATGCATGTCAGAGATCACAGGTCCATTACAATGGCAGGACCTGTGAGCTCATTTGAACATTTGTTTTGAAACTATTATAATCAATTCTTGCTAGTGACAATCAAACTTTAATTGATATAGATCTTCAAATGGATACACTTAGTTGGGAAAAAGAGAAGAATGATAGGAAAGGAAAAAGAAAATGACAGCATGATAGTTATGATATTCAAAGGCGATTGAACATAGAAATTGAACAAATCTCACTTTGAAAATAAAGTTAGCTTTGGGCCAGGTTTCAGAAAAATGAATTCCCGAATGAATCAAATTATCCTAAAAATATAACCATACACCTATGCTTATGCATTATCAGGCCTCCATGCAAGCTCCAAGGCCCCTTCTGCATGATATAAAAACACAAGGGATTTAGCATACTGATGCAGAATCTAATCAAGATCAAAGAGCCGAAGAGACGAATCCAAGAAGGCATAGTTCGAGTTGAAGTAGTAGAGTTTTGGATATTTTTCTCTCTTTCTTTATTTTTGTTTTTTTTTCAGTTTCTTTATTTTGATAGTTTTCAGTTTCTAAAATTTGGATTGTAATCTATTTAGATTAGGAGTATGAGTTTGAGTTGGATTCAATTTTTGTAAAAGCCTAATAAAAAGCCCTTTGTATCAACAATATTCAATGAAGAAATTGGAATTCAATATATTTCGTGAGATCTTTTGTTATCTTAAAGTTTGTTTAGGCTTTGCTTCCTAATTATCCTCATTTAAAACCCTAACCCTAACTTCTAATCTCTCTTTTCTTTTCAACCGCTAGCAACATCACCCTTCCCCATCTCCTTTCTTCTTCCGACAGCCAGCAGCACCCACTCTCTTTCTCTCTTTCTCACACGCAAAGAACCCAAAAAACCCAACTGCCAATTTCACTTCCCTTTCCTTCTATGTTCTCTCCTCTCCTTCTCCATCTTACAGCAACGCAAGACCCCCAACAAGCAGGTCACGCGAGCCTTCAGCCAAGATCCCTCGCCCTCGCAACCAGCAAGCAACCCAACCGAAACCTCCGTCGCCTCGCCCGCGACAGCCCGCACCTCCTAACCTCGCCTGACGCCCAAGCACCAAAAATCCCCTCTCCTTCCTCTTCTCTCCTCGCCCTGCTCCTGTGTGAATCGAGCCCAGGCTGCCGCCTGCCGGAGCTTCCTCGCCTTGTGGATTCGTCGAACAAAAGCTCAGAGGAAGAAGAAAGAAAAGTGATGCAAGTTTCAATTTCAGATCCGAACCCCGCAAATCGCAACCTTTAAAGAGTACAGGTTTAAGTTAAACCCGCTACTACAGTAACCCAAGCCGCTACTACAATAATGGTTTACACTACATAACAGACCCGTTGAGGATCGGGTTCATTTTTGGGTCGTAACTCTCGCATCTAGGCTCTGATTCAGGCGATCTTGGTACCCTTACAATCGTGACAACGAGCTCTACACATCGGCATCTTCTATAGGTCGCTGAGATCTCTGTGATTCTCAGTAGGTAACTTTCTTTACACGCACTATTTATTTTGTGGGTTCGATGGCCATCTCTACTATTTTATCGATTAATCTGTTGTCACTAAATTATGGAGCGTGTGCATCTGCTACCTGTTGTTACTGGTTTGTTTACATTGACTTTATAATTATACCATCTTAACGTAATATTTTGCATTAGCATATTCGAGACTAGAACGGTATCACTGGCAATTATGATATTTTGTTAAAATTTCATCTGTCTCATTATTAGTAGTTTTAACTATTTTCCAACCCAAGATCATTTTGTTGGTGGAATGTAGCGAAAGTTTTGGTTATCACTGATCTCATCTCTGATTCACACGCATACACATTTCACATCATTTTGGTATTAAAGCACGGTTAGGGTAGGATCTGCATTACGTAGGCACTTGTTAAGAGAATTTTTCTACTTTATTGCATTAAAATAAAAAATAAAAAATAAAAAAAAAATTCTTAATTTAGATTTGCATCTCTTCTTCTTCATTTAAGTTAAGTAGCGCATGCCCACTCGCAGTGGTCACCCATATGTTAGGAGAGTAGCAAATTTCACACCACTACAATGGATCCCCAACAGATTGTCGCAGTGTTCGCCGAGATAAATGCTAAACTAGAAGCCCTTAAGACACTCGACGAAAGGCTGACCAGAGTGAAAGCCACAGGTTACAAACCCCATCGAGAAATAACAAACGTAACAATACGATAACATATCCAATCCCGAGTGCAATATCCGAAAAGCATCAAGATCGATGTCCCAAACTTTCATAGACGTCATGATCACGTAGGCACTTGTTAAGAGAATTTTTCTACTTTATTGCATTAAAATAAAAAATAAAATTTATCTAGTTTAGATTTGCATCTCTCATCTTCATTTAGGTAAGTAGCGCATGCCCACTCGTCATGGTCACCCATATCTGTTAGGAGAGTAGCAAAATTTCACACCACTACAATGGATACCCAGCAAATTGTCGCAGTGTTCGCCGAGATAAAGTGCTAAACTAAGAAGCCCTTAAGACACTCGACGAAAGGTGACCAGAGTGAAAGCACAGGTTATCAAACCCCACCGAGAAATAACCACGTAACAATATCGATAACATCCAATCCCGATGTGCAAATCTGAAAAACATCAAGATCGATGTCCCAAACTTTGATAGACGTCATGACCTACAACTTTTCATAAACTGACACTCCAATTAGATAGGTACTTTACATGGTACGAACTCACTGAGTCTAAAAAAAGTCAAGAACGCTGCAATGAAATTGTCCGGCCAAGCTAGTCAGTATTGGACCAACCTAAAAATAAGCGTTCAGCTGAGATCGACCACCGATTTACACATAAGATAGGATGAAGAAGAATTAGAGACAGTATGTGCCACCATCGTTTAGTGCTTGTCTCATAGACAATTAGCATCAACACACTCAAGACAACAATTTTGCAAAGGAGCATGTCGAGAGAAATTCGATGAATTCCTTATCAGATGCCAGTACCCTTCACAGGGAAGATAAAGCTCAAATTCTTTCTAGATTTAGAGCCGGCCTAAGAGATGACCTCAGTACTGAACTGTTAGTTAGTAGAAGAGTCAACAAGTTAGAGGTAGTGTATGCGTTAGTCAAGATTTAGATTCCGCTAGGACCAGTCACCCTTTCAAGAGTCGCGATTATAGAGTCTCAGTGTCTAGACTTTTCCCATTTTCCAACCAAAGGTATAGTACCCAAACCCCTCCAAAAGGAATGACATCAAGAGCAAGAGTCTTGAATCGAACAATAAAAAGCAAAGACCCCGAGTTTTCAAAAGTTAGTTCCACAGCTAAATGCTATAAATGTCAAGGTTATGGACATTTAAACTGCCAGTTACTCTAGTCTTTCAAGATCACCATAATAGATAGAATACCCACTGAAATCACTGAGTCAGATTCTGAGGAGTACACTATCACCTGGACGTTGAAACTGACGAGTCATCAAGCGATGATGTTGGTCTCAACTGCATTAGGCCAACGTCGTCTACCCATTGTCTGTCGTCAAGTGTGTCCCCTCCCACCAGCAGAAAAGATCGATTGGAGAAGAACTGCAACCTTCCACATGTTCACCAAAATTGGAGACAAGTTGTAAAGTGATTGTGAACAGTGAAAGGTTGTATCAATGCAATATCGTCCAGGTTATGTAAAAACCTTGGATTAGAGATTATACCCCACCCCCACACATTCAATGTGTCATGGATCGACTCCATGACACTTAAGGTCAAACAGCGATGTCTTGTCCTAGTCAGTTTCAATTATTATAAAGACAAGATTTGTGACGTGATGACCATGAACGTTGGTCAAGTTACTAGGTAGACCATGGTTGTTCAACAAAAATGTCACCATTTACGGTCGATCTAACATGTGTCAATTTGAGCATGAGGATAAGCAGATTAAGTTGCTATCCTTGAGCCCAAGACTGGACAGCTTAAGCAAACATCTACTTTGGCTTTACTGCCAACCCCAACTTTGCCAACTTCTCCACCTCTCATTGCTATTGTTCCTTCTCTATCTCCCACTAGTATGCATGTTATGTCCACAAACTGTTTCCTCCCTTATTGCCGACACCATTCTACTATAAAGCATTCGAGTCTGCACCTGCATTTGCATCACATAAACATGTGCATAAACTATACAAAGAGATCAGTGCTGGAAATAAATGGAGCAATTTGAAGCCTACTCTACGAACTGGTAATAGAAAAATATTAAAACTTTTAATGTAGGCGATTATATGATGGTTAGAATTTATTTGGAACAGTTTTCCATCCAGCACTGTTAAGATGTTGCATGTCCACAACGTTGGACCTTTCAAGTCTTGAACAAACTAAATTGCAATACTTATGTATAAATCTTCCTATAGATTATGGCATTAGTTGTACTTTCAATGTTAATGATTTAATGGATTGCAAGGAATTTGACTGTAGTCCATTGATTGATAAGCTTTTTTCTAAGCCATTTACTGAGAGCTCCTCAATTAGTCCACTCTCAAATACTCATCCCACTACAGCAAAGAGAGTTGATAAAATTATAGAGGATGAGACCATCACCATCAAATCTAGTGAAACTCACAAGTATTTGATCCGTTGAAAAAGAAAAGCACCAACTGTTGATTCATGGTTAAATTAAGATGATTGCAGTGGTCTGATCCAGTGTAGCATGGAGACCTAATCCATCTACTCGTCAGAGTCGAGTCTTCTCCACCCAGGAAGAATGATGCAGACATCTAATCAAGATGAAAGAAATGACGAGAAGAATCTAAGAAGTCCCAATTCAAGTTGAAGAACTAGTAGAGATTTGGATATTTTTCTTTTTTTGTTTTTGTTTTTTTAGTTTCTTTATTTTGATATTTTTACAATTTCTAATTTGGATTGTAATTTTATTTAAATTAGGAGTTTGAATTTGAGTTGGATTCAATTTTTTCAAAAGCTATATAAAGGCCCTATTGTATTAACAATATTCAATGAAGATTTTGGAATTCAATTATATTTTGTGAGATCTTTTGTTATCTCAAAGTTTGTTTAGGCTTTGCTTCCTAATTACCCATTAAAACCTAACCTAGCTTCTAACCTCTCTTTCTTCTCAGCCGCCAGCAACATCACCCTTCCCCATCTCCTTGTTCTCTTCCCAGATAGCCAACGCCCAATTCCTTCTCTCTTTTCTCTCACATAGAGAACCCAAGAACCCAATTGCCAATTTCACCTCTCTTTCCCTCTCTGTTCTTCCTCTCCTCCATCTTACAACAACGCAAGACCCCTCAAAAGCAGGTCACGCGAGCCCTCCAGCCAAGATCCCTTGCCCTCGCAACCAACAAGCACCCAACCAAACCCCTCTGTCGCCTCGCCGCGACAGCCCGCACCTCCTCGCCTCACCCGACACCCGAGCACCACCATATCCCCTCTTTCCTCTTCCTCTCCTCGACCACCGCGCCCTCCTCCATGTGAATCGACAAGGCCCTCGGAGCTTCTCTCCCTTGTGGGTTCATTGAACAGCAGCTAAGAAGAAGAAGAAGAAAGAAAAGTGAATATGGGCTTCAATTTCAGATCTGAACCCGCAAATCCGCAACCTTTAAAGATTTCGGGTTTAAGTTAAACTCGTTGCTACAGTAGCCCAACCCGCTGCTACGGTAACGTGTTTACAGAGCAGAACATACCCGTTAAGGATCGGGTTTCATTTTTGGTCTTAACTCTCGCATTCGGGCTCCAATTGAGGCGATCTTGGTACCGTTATAATCGTGACGAGAGCTCTACACATCGGCATCTTCTACAGATCGCTAAGGTCCTTGTGATTCTCAGTACGTAACTTTCTTTACATGCTCTCTATATATATTTGTGGGTTCGATAACTATCTCTATTATTTTATCGATTTATTTGTTGTCACTAATTGTGAGAACGTGTGCATCTCCTACTTCGTGTCTATTGGTTGTTCGCATTGACTTTGTAACTGTGCCATCTTAACGTAGTATTTGCATTAGCATATTCGAGACTAGAGCATTATTACTACAAATTGCGATATTTTGTTAAAAAATATATCTGCATCATTATTAGTGTTTAGCTATTTTTCTACCCCAAAATCGTTTTTGTTAGTGGAACGTATCGAAGTTTTGCTTTATCACTGATCTCTGATTCAGGCGCCCAATACATATTTCACATCACATACTTATCCCTATGTCTTTGAGTAGAAATATTTTCACCTTTCCTCTTTAGCATATCCATATAACTTAAGACCATCATTTTTTTGAACCATCTTGCAAACAAATTCTTGTGTCAACCAACATTAAATGAAAACCAAACTAATCACGGAGTTTAGCAAATTAAACAATACTTAACTTGATTTTTGCAATTTACAGGGAATAAATTACACACTTTCAGAGCAGTGCTCTTTATCTACATTGTGTGAGATTCAATCAAGGAATATGGGCAGATACATAACAATGTACAACAAACATGAAATTCAGAGAAAATTTATATATATAAATTTAAAACTTAAGTGAACCATTGTTTAATTCAATGAACTTTGTTATAATTGATTTTTCATAACTACTCACTGACAGAAGAGCATATGTGCAATAATCCAAAAACAAAAGATCACATAGGAAAATAAGAAAATGCAAGATGAAATTTGTAATGATTCAAAATATAAGCTACATATGCTAGAACCGAAACTATAAGGGATTTTGACAGTTGAGCTAACAATACTAACAATAACTTATCCAACAGTATCTAAGTGATGATTACACATATAGAGATGTAACATTCTTGTAGCAAGATCCTTCTATAATGTCAACGCTTAAATTTGACTATTGAGTTGGCATAACATTCTTCACACATAACAACAAATGGCGATCTTGTAGTGCTAATGTCTATGGTTTATACTCCTTAATTTGTTGTTTTTTTCCTTTTACTGTTATAAAACAATTTGAGAAGTTCTGTGCGGGGGAGAACAAAGATTCTTACTTTTCCATGGTCTCCACACTCCAACGTCACTACTCAAAATTGCAATTTTCTGCCTTGTCAATTTTGATGTTCCCTGTGAGAAAGATAGATGCTCTTGTCCGTCCTCCAGTCGCATAGGTATTTACAAGTTCGGGCATTAAATGAAATCTGCATGTGAAACATTCCATTTCATTAACACAAACTGTTTTTACCAAACAGTAGAGTGAGAAAATATTTTCAGAACAAAATGGAACCATCAAACCACCTCAAAACCACAATGTGTATTTTCCAACATCAAGTTCAGCGGTGGGATATCCAAGTAGTGGATGTTATTTTCTTCGTCAAAACGGAGAAACTGTAACACAAAACCCCAAATGATAATAAGATGCAATATTATCTGCTATTGGCTTATGATGTTGGTTGAGGCAGTCGTGAAAAAAATAGCCAAGAGATTAAAAAAAATACCAATCATAAATCCAGTGCTGTAATCTACCTGGTCTCCAAAGCAGGGGTCTTCCCCGAATCAGAACTGAATGCTTCCACGAGACTTACTGTTAGTGGAGGAGCAGTAGAACCAAAAACTGTAGTCACCTCAACCTGAAAAGGAAAAATGCACCTTCAAATAAAGAATAATATATTTGATAAAATTCTCAACCAATTATTGCTTAAGTAGAATTCTCCCTTTGTGAAAACAAAATAATTTATAACTAAATAGTTTTACTTGAACTCTACAGACAAAGAACTAAGAGGTCTCTCACACACCGAGTTCCATCACAATCACTTTGGCTTGAGGCCAGAGCTCAATATTCTAACGGATAATGTCACTTTGTGTTCTTGGGGACGCGCAATGAAGCAAATAACATGGTGGTGAAGGTGAAATTCCAGAGATGAAGAAAAATAGGTATCAAAATCACATAAAAGGTATAATAAACACAGAAGGTGCCATGTGAACTACTTGGTAGAAAAAGCAATAGAGTTGTCACTTGTCAATACTGGATTTGTAAGACCTATTCGCAATATGACCTACGGGCAAAAACACAAAGAAGCGAAGAATTTGAAACTGTTCATAGAAACCTCTCAATTATAAGAAACATGAGCCTGTCAGTTATTTATAATCACTTCAAAAACCTATTTTTTACCTCTATCTAGAACATCCTACATTCATCACAAAACCAGATGAAAATAGGCTGGAATAAATTCTATAAACAATGGAAGGGGGGGAACAGATCTTATATACAGTTATTAATCAAATGGGAATTAAGAAATCAGCATAGCTGGATGTCCTACCTTGAGTGGTCCTTTGAGGTTAATGAAAGCACAGTAGATGGAAGTGTAAGAATGAGTGGAGTGGAAATCCTGTGTCAGGAAAAAAGACATCACATCAGCAACTTTCACACGAAAAGAAGAGTCAAAAAGATTATGGCTTTTGTAAATAACCAAAATATGTTTGCATAATAGAGTACAAAAGGAGGGAAACAGAATGATCTGAGGAGGAAAACAAAAAAAATGTAAGGTAACAAACTACATGCATATGCAGCATATCCCATACAATTAGCATAGTAAACATGTGAATGCGAAGTCATCAAAAGTAGAAGGGTATGAATCTAAGAATGAGGTTACTGGATTTAGTTGTCTTAAAAAAAAAAATTGTTCACAGAGAGAAGTGGGCAAACTATCAGTTTTTCAGGTACAACTAGAGTAATGTTGCTCAGACTGTGGTCCTAGCAAAAGTCAATATCCTGATACAATAAGAAACAGGGGAAAAAAAGGGAACTTTCTTTATTGCACTACACCACCCCCCCAATCCACCCACCTGTGAACTAAAAAATAAAAGAAGCAAAAGAAAAGGGAGAAAGAAACTGATACTACAAAAAAATAAATTAAACAAACAAAATGCACACCATTTCCATAATCTACTAGGCTAGTAGACACATCCAAACCCGGCTAGGTGGCATAAGCACATTCATCATTTGATCACATATTCTGACACACACCTGTAAGGTTCTAAACTAAGACCAAGTTCCCCTCAAAATAATAATAAATAAATGAAATAAACTATGACTCAGCATGAAAACCCCGTCCATCTATGTCAAAATCACAGTAATGCCATAGTTTTGATGACCTATTCTTGGAATGTCATTATCACAGAAGCAGGAGAATACATATCATAATTTACTTGCCTATTGTTTTCCAAGCAAAAAACTGAGTCTATCTGGTGAACAAGTCGTTGGTGCTGCCTGAACTCCTATGCTAAGCAAAAATTTTGCCAATCCTAGTATTTTATCCCCTGGAATCTGCATGTCGGCCTTTCACGTCAATGTTACAAGCAAACAACAGATAAAACTTGTGCTAAAGATAATTAAAGTACTTCTTAACAGTGCATAACTTACAGATAGCTTTCCAGAAGCAACTGCAGAAAAAGCAGTGATACCACGTAGTATTGAAGCTGTAGTAGCTAGCGGGCCCTTGTACTCATTAGTATCAATATGTTTCTCTTCAAAATATAAGCTACCATCATCTGGATTAAGCCAAGAAATATTATAGTAAATATAAGTACCAGAAATATACAGTGCCTCTTAGGAAATGAAGATGATCTTTGTACAAACTAATAAGGATCACAAGTAAACTTCTAATTATAATTTATAACACGGGATCAGAAAATAACAATTTTTTCTTTCAATTTTTTTTTTTTTTTGTTTGGGTTGGGGGGGGGGGGGTGATTTAACAAATCTACTTAAGCAGCCTTGTCATGAACAGTTTTGATTAGTGCAACACAAATAAGCATAAAAAACACCACATGTTTATGCTGAACAAATTAAATATGTTGGAGAATTTCTAGGAATAAGGTCGACCAAATTTAAATGTTCACAGTGGGAGTGGCCAAAAGTTGAATGTAGGACCACTACATATGTAGATGAATTTTCTGCTCTAACAGAGAGGGCAGGCAAGTTCCAACTATTTATGCAGAAAAAGAAAAGGACATAATGGCAAATAGATGCAGCATGTGCAGCTTTATAGCAAATAGAGCTCACTAAACGTGTAATTAATTCCATCAGTAGTAACTACCAACTAAAAAAAAAGTAAACGCATATCATAAGAATAATTAACAAGAGGTTCACATTTGTATGTGTGAAAGAACTGAGTTTCACCTAAAAACATTAGATTTAGAGCATAAGCAACCATCGGAAAGGAAGAATCTCAGTAAGGGGCAATATTTTGAAACACTCACGACTTAAACATTAGAAATTGATATTTGTATTATAAAAATTTATCCCAGCACTAAAAAAATAAATAAATAGAAGTATATTCATAATACAGGTGTTTGAAAATGTAGAAGGTTCCATCCATAAGACTTCATACTGAACCACAAATGAATGTAGATATGGAGAGTAACGCTAATGTGACATTTCCAATAGATAACACGCACTATAAGTCTTTTTTGGCAGAGAAATTAGAGTAAGAAAAAAAGAAGATGAGATGCTAAAATAAATAAAAATGAGAAGAGTGCAAGGCTCCAAAGGATTGGTATACATACTATAGCTTTTAATGCCATCAAACAGCTTCAGAATATCTTTTCACAACCCCAATCTGCCCAAAAACATGAGGATTTGAGGAAGAGATCTAATGTAAAGGTATTTAACGTAAAATTATGGATTCAGCACGGTAGGACAAGTATAATTAAACATATTTCTGATGAAAAAGTTAATATATGGAACTTACATAGGTACATTAGAATAAGCAAGACACACACACACACACACACACACACACACACACACACAGAGAGAGAGAAGATCAGATATGCATCTATCAATTTGCACAACCACAACATGGAAATTTGTGGGTGAGCACAAGCACTATTAATGCATATATAAAATCAGCCAAAAAATAAAAAGTTGCAAGCAAACTTCGAAACCTCGGTAATGTTTTGGGTCCTCTTTCTTTCCGTACCAGTTTCAGGAGTCAAAAGTTGGGAGTTTGGCTATTTCGGCAATTTCATATGGAAATATGGAATTGTTGACATCATTATCAATTGCTTAATTTAAATAATAGTTAAAACTTTAGCCAAAAAATAGTACAGAGTTTAAAGACAGTGAGCAATATTTTAAAATGTCTTTTTGAATAATTGATGAAATTTAGTTTAGGTTTCAATAAAATATTATTATAGTGATAATAATGTAATCTATTGTTAATTTTATCAAACAGTCCTTTCCCTAAAACAAGATTATTATAGAGTTGCACTATAAACTTTCCATTTAATCTAAAAAAGTAGATTTTAGCACATCTCCAACCCTTTATTCGCCTTCAGGTTATGGACCGATCAAATTTCAAAAGGTGAATGGCAGCTAGAGACTAAAGTAATGGT